>CAWUFW010024451.1:0-60323 GCA_963921515.1 Calotriton arnoldi | reverse complement strand
CACTCACTGATTCTTAGGTCTACACACACATCCACTCACTCACCCGTACAGTCACTCATACTTACGGTCACTCAGTACAGGACTATCATATGTACTCATACTCCTATATAGACACTCAAACACTGCCACTCATCCATAGAGGTACTCACACACCTAGTCAGTCATGCAAATAATTAAACACACTGCCATTTACTCACCTATACAGTTATCCACACACCAGCTCACTTACTCATACAAATACTAGCACATTCTTACGCTCTTATACAATCACTGATACAAGCACACACTCATCCATACAGTCACTCTCACAATCACACACTCTCGCTTATAGCTATTTATATACTCCAACACACATATATACTGCCTTTCACATATGTAGTTACTCACACATGTACCACTGGGACATACATTCACTCACTAACACACTCTTACACACACTTACCCACCCATACAGTCCTATCACAGATGCACTCTTGAAACCATCCACCCAGTGAATCACCACTCACACATCTATGCACAGAGTCGCACACACCCCACCCACACAAACACTCAGGCACCCATACAGATACTCAGATAACCAATCAATAACTCATATAGACACTCATGTAGCTATTCACAAACCCATGCAGCCACTTACACAGCAACAGACAGACGGATACAGACATTCACCCAGTTTAGTCACTAACCCATGCATTCAGTAAGATACGTTTAATCACTCACTTATAGAGTTAGTCACGCACCTACTAAATCATCCATACAGACACTTATACACCCACTCATTCTTCAATACGCTTTCCCTATATATATTAAAAATATTTAAACTTTACAGAAACACACAGTCACTCGGATGATGTCATCAGTGATGTCACTGACCATGTCATGAGTGATGTAATATGTGACGTCATCAGCAGTGCATTGCGGGGCGCGAGTTATAGTTAGCTCAACTAACTATAACGGGGGAATTTCATGGGTTTTGTACAAGTGCAATGTCCAACTCTCCTACAGTCGCCAGTAGATAGTTATAGTTAGGACCTAGCTTCCATAGGAAAAGCGTTTGTTCTTTTCCCAATAACTTTGGCGCCGGATGACAAATCTTCGCGAAATTTTCAAAACTAGTGGCCCGCTCCGGTCAGCTCCTGTCTTGAAAGTTTCGGGGTGATTCGCCAAGCGGGGGGCGAGAAAAAAGGGGGGTCCCAAAACATGTTTTCTCCATGTTATTTTCCATATGAAACTTTAGACACGTCTACAGCTCGAACTGCTGAACAGAATTACACAAATTTGGCAAAAAGGTAGCCCTTGGTTCAGAAAGAGCCCTTTTTGTTAAATGGTGTAAATCCGTTCAGTAGTTCCTGAGAAATTTAAAAAAAGAGGTCGGAAAATCAATTTCCCATAGGAAACTTTAGACACGGCTACAGCTCGAACTGCTGAACGGAATTACACCAAATTTGGCAAAAAGGTAGCCCTTGGTTCAGAAAGAGCCCTTTTTTTAAATGGTGTAAATCCGTTCAGTAGTTGCTGAGAAAATCAAAAAATACAAGTTTCAATATCTAGAGGTGCGGTGGATCCGCGGACCCTCCCGACCACGAGCTTTATTCTAATTGGCTGTCAACACTCCAAACCAGGAAGTGTTGGCAGCCATCTTGTGACTCGGTAGAACCGAGTCACAAGAAAACAGGGAAACAAACGCGAAAAACAAGAAAAGGGGGCAGGATAGAAACACCCTGACCCCCTAGGCCTACTCAGGGTGTCCCACAAGGACCCCCAGGGCCAAAAAAAGCATTTTTTTTAAATTTCGGCGAAATTCGCGCTGGGTCCGCGAATCCCGCCGAAATTTTTAAAAAAACTGATGCACGGGCTCTTGCGCTTCATTTAATTGAGGCCCCCGGGTGGGCCAGGTCCTGGGGGCATTTGCAAAAATATATGCAGGGCTTTGTTAAAATGATGTGCGGGAGGGCACTCGGCCCTCCCGCAGCCCCGGGGACCGCCACCCCCCGGGGCTTCTTTTTAAATGTGTGGGGGGCCTCCAAGGCCCCCCCAAGCCCCGGGGACCACCACCCCCGGGGCTTTTCTTGAATATTTGCGGGGGCACACGGCCCCCCCGCAGCTCCGGGGACCGTCACCCCCCAGGGCTTATTTTAAAAAAAAAAGAACCTGTGTGGGGGGCTCGAGCCCCCCCACATGCCCCAGGGACTGCCACCTCCCCGGGGCCCTAAGTATGTAAATTTGGGGGTCCGTTACGGACCCCCGAGCCCCGGGGACCACCACCGCCCCGGGGCTTTGAAACGGAAGGGAGGGGGGCCACGTGGCCCCCCTCCTGGAGCCCGTGATGGCCCTGGGGACCACCACCCCCCAGGGCCAGCTCCTGCAGTGTCCCGGGGTGCCCACCCCCGGGACACTGCTGTTTGCTATGGCAGGGCGGGAGCCTCGCAGCTCCCGCCCTGTCATAGCAAACTTGCTTTGGATTTTGGAAGCGAGAGCAGGGAAACCTGCTCTCGCTTCCAAAATCCAAAGCTGATTGCTTTTCCACACGGGGAGCTGCATGTCAGCAGCTCCCCATGTGGAAAAGCAATGCCGGCTCCTGCGTGACGCGGGGAGCCGGCGGGACCGTGTGGGCATTGGGGCTCCACCCACGGTCCCCAACGGATAGGGCCTGCCCCGGGGATGGGGTCCCTGGGGCTAGAAGTGGCCCGGGAGGGGGGCCACGCGGCCCCCCTCCCCCCCCCAAAAATAAATTTTAAAAAAAAGGCCACCCCGGGGGATGGGGTCCCCGGGGCCAATAGAGGCCTCAGGAGAGGGGCCACGCAGCCCCCCTCCTTACAAAACATACATATATGTGGCCATGCCCCGGAGGATGGGGTCCCCGGTGCCGGTATTGGCCATGGGAGGGGGGCCCACGCGGCCCCCTTCCCGTTCAGATTTTTATTTATTTTTTAAAAAGGGGTCAGGCCCTGGGGGATGGGGTACCCAGGGCCCAAAAAAAGGAAAAAGAAGGGGGGCCACACAGCCCCCTTCTAAAAAAACAAAACAAAAAAACACGCGATCGTGCCGGAGGCCCCGCCCCCTCCCAGCAACACTCTGCAAAAGCGCCCTGTGACGCGTTTTAAATTGGGGAATTAATTCCCCTTCAATACTGGGGGTCCCTGGGGGCCAACTAGCCCACCAGGTACCTCCAGTAAGCGCCACAGGGCTGCGTTGCAGAGAGGTGGTCCAGGCCACGCCCCTTTTTACACCTCTCTGCAACGCAGCTCTGTGGCGCTTACTGGAGGTACCTGGTGGGCTAGTTGGACCCCAGGGACCCTCAGGATTCAAGGGGACTTTATCCCCCAACTTAAAACGCACCACGGGGTGCGTTTGCACAGTTGTGAAGGGAGGGGGCGGGGCCTGAGGTGACATGTGTGCAAACACGCCCTGTGGCGTGTTTTAAGTTGGGGAATTAATTCCCCTTCAATCCTGAGGGCCCCTGGGGCCAACTAGCCCACCAGGTACCTCCAGTAAGTGCCACAGGCCTGCGTTGCAGAGAGGTGGTCCAGGCCACGCCCCTTTTTACACATCTCTGCAATGCAGCTCTGTGGCGCTTACTGGAGGTACCTAGTGGGCTAGTTGGACCCCAGGGACCCTCAGGATTCAAGGGGACTTAATCCCCCAACTTACAACGCACCAGGGGGTGTGTTTGCAGAGTGGTGGAGAAAGGGGGCATGGCCTTTGTCTACCTGTCACCAATCCCACTGATTGGAGATTACTGGAGGTAAAAGGTAGGCTAGTTGGCCCCTAAAGGACCCCTAGCAGTGAAGGGGACTTCAATCCCCATCCAAGAGCGTGCCAGGGAGCGCGTTTGTAGAGTGGTGGGCAAAGTGGGCGTGGCTTGGTACGAGTACTTACCAGTGCTGCTGTGTGGGACTGACTGGAGGTAATAGTTTGGGAAGTTGGCCCCCAAGGATGTCCTTGGGGGCCAACTACCCCTCTTGTTACCTCCAGTAAGTCCCACACAGTGGGATTGCTAAGACGTCTTCTGAGGCCATGGCCCCCTTTCTCTACCACTCTGCAAACGTGCCTCGTGGCAAACTACGGGATGGGGGATGAAGTCCAATTTAGTCCTGAGGGAGTTTGGGGGCCAAGAATCCCTCCTGGTACCTCCTGTAAGTCCTACGCAGCAGAATTCCTGAGCATTGGTTGGACGCCCAGCACCCTTTCTCCACCACTCTGCAAACGTGACTACTAGTTAAAGTAGCATATTTCTGCACCTCTGACTTAGAGGTAGTTTTAATCCCCCTGCCCTATTATGTACTAGGTCCTTACAGAGGAGGTCTTGCTAATCACAGGGGTACCCCAACACATAGTGTTCCCTAGTGTATGTAGGTGTTTTCACTGTATTCTAAGTGTCTTTTAGCATAGCACTGGCTCTAGGCCTGGTTAGTCAGAGTCAGTTACCACCAGTACCCGTCTGAAAAGTTGTGGGCACAGGATGATTTTGCAACAAGGCCTCTTTCTGCTCCTCTGTTGGTTCTTTCTGCACATGTCTTGCTTCTTCCTGCACTTTTGTTTCGTCTTTGTGGATTTCTGTTGCTTCTTTCTGCATTTCTTTTGCTTCTTTCTGTGCGTTTTTTCTTCTTTCTTCACATGTACTACCTCTGTAGGCATAGTTAGAAACTAGCATTTAAAAAACCTTTGAAATTCACTTAAAAAACCATAGGTTTCAGGCACGTAATAGTTAGAAATTAGCATTTAAAAAACCTTTGAAATTCACTGAAAAAACCATAGGTTTCAGGCACGTTATAGTTAGAAATTAGCATTTAAAAACCTTAGAAATTCACTGAAAAAACCATAGGTTTTAGGGAAAGTTATAGTTAGTTGTATTGTATTGTATTGTATTGTATTGTAATTGCATTTATATAGCGCTTACTACCCCTGACGAGGTGTCGAAGCGCTTTTTCGGCGAGTAGCACGCTACTCCGGGACCCATAGAGGATTAGTGTTGAATTAGTATAGTGAAACATGCAAGTACATTTTAAGTGATGGATAGGTTAGGCAGTTATTTGGATTTGGAATGATAGCAGAAGGATAGAGGAGGAAAAAAAGGTTTGTATTTATATAGCGCTGGTTACCCCTGATGGGGTGTTGAAGCATGCTACTCTGGAAGCCCATCAAGGATTAGTGGTGAATTAATATGGTGAAAATATGAAAGTAGTTTCAGTGGTGGATATTAGTCAGTTATTTGGAGTGAGAAGGATAGCGGAGGGATAAAAGGGAAAAAAGGTTTGCATTCATATAGCACTTGTTACCCCTGATGAGTGTTGAAGCGCTTTTCTGGCGAGTAGCACGCCACTCCGGAACCCATTAAGGATTAGTGTTGAACATTAGTCTAGTAAAAAATGAAGTAACTTTGATTAGTGGACATGTTATTCAGTTATTTGGGTAGAGAAGGGTAGGTGGCGGGATAGAAGAGGGAAAGAGGTTTGTATTTATATAGCGCTTGCTACCCCTGATGGGGTTTTGAAGAGCAAGTAGCACGCTACTCTGGAACCCAGAAGTATTAGTGTTGAATTATTATGGTGAAACATGAAAGTAATTTTAGTGGTGGATATGTTAGTCAGTTATTTGGATTGAGAAGGGTTGGGGAGGGTAGAAAGGGAAAAAGGTTTGCATTTATATAGCGCTTGTAACCCTGATGGGGTGTTGAGACGCTTTATTGGCGAGTAGCACGCTACTCTGGAACCCATAAAGGATTAGTGGTGAATTAGTATAGTTGAAAATTGAATATGTTAGACTGTTAATTCTGATTGAAAAGGATAGTGGAGGGATAAAAGAGTGAAGGATTTTTTTTTTTTTTATAGGTCTTAGCAGTAGGAGGGGGAGAAGGGGTTTGAGGGGAGGAGTCAGGGAAGAGTTTAGAAAGGTTTGTTTTAGGGCATCGGTATAGTAAAAGAGGTGTCCGATGATGCAAGGAGGGTAGAGTAGGCGAGAGTCTAGAAAGGGTTATTTTGGTGGTCATAGTAGTGGTATGGGGTTTGGGATAAATGAGTGTGGATGTAGAGGATATATTGATAGATGTATAGGATGAGAGATAGGGTAGTGCATTGGAAAGAGTAGTAGAAAGAAGTTTGAGATGAGTCAGAAGGTTGGGCTAGAAGATATATTGAGATAAGTATAGGCTGAGAACTAGGGTAGTGCCTTGGAAATGCTAAATTAGAAGAAAGTGATAAATATATAGATCCATAAATACATTGAAAGTATATAGATACATAAAGGAGGTAAGTATATGCAGATTAAAGATATGGATAGAGGCACAGGATGAGAAATAGGGTAGTGCATTGGATATGCTTTTTCAGGAGAAAAGTTACAGAGACACACAGTTCCAAGTACATGGAAGGTACATAGATGCACAATGGAAGTTAGTACATGTAGACCAACGATGATATTTATTTATTATTATTATTATTATTTTTTTCTCTCAACAACATAATTATTGTACATGTTTATACAAAGCAATACACAAAGATAGGTACATGTCTATAGTGAAAACAAATGCTTATATACAGAGGGATATGCTGTAAATTTCTGTTTGCGTATGGTGCTTATGTGGGGAAAAGCCAATTCTTGAGTAGTTTTCTGAAGATAAGGTGGCTGTCGGTGGATCTTATGTTGGAGGGTAAAGAGTTCCATAGTTTGGCTGCTTGAACAGAGAAGGATGTGCCACCCATGGTTTTTTTCTTGTATCTTGGGATTTTGAGGCGAGATGCTCCTTTAGAGCGGAGGTTCCTCTGTTGAATGTGTTTGGTGATTTTATTCCTGATGAAGAGTGGTCCCATTCCATGTATTGCTTTGTGGGTGATACAAAGCAGCTTGAACGTGGATCTTCTGGCAACCGGTAACCAATGCAGGGCTTTCAAGGCAGGGGATATGTGGTCTCAGCGGTTTGATATGTAAGAGTAGTCTGGCAGCCGAGTTCTGAATCCGTTGTAGTCTTTTCATGGTCGTCAAAGGTGATCCGTGGTAGAGGCTATTGGCGTAATCGAGTTTGGACAGGACAAGGGAGATGGTAGCTTGGACCTTGTGCGGAAATCCCAAATGAGGGAAAATTCGTCGCAGCGTTTTTATAGTGACAAAGCTTGATCTTGCTAGTTTGTCCACTTGGGCATTCATCGACAGCTTGGAGTCCATGGTCATTCCTAGGTTTCTTACTTCCTTCGATACTTTAGGTGGTGATCCCAGTTCATTAGGCCATGCAGCAAGCGGGTTGTAATGTTTCCAATCGCCACACGTGAGTATTTCCGTTTTTGAAGTATTCAATTTGAGATGGCTCCAAGTCATCCACTGATCCACGGCTCTGAGACAGCTGAAAATTGGTGATTTTCTTCTTTTTTTTTTTCTTTTAGTTGGACATTTCACTCGTACAAAACCAGAGAAATTCCCTGTTATAGTTAGTTCAGCTAACTATAACTCGCGCCCGCAATGCACTGCTGATGACGTCACATATTACATCACTCATGACATGGTCAGTGACATCACTGATGACATCTCAAATGACATCACTGATGACATCACTGATGACATCATCCATGTGATAATTTGATGCATCTTCTCACACCCTAATGTAACCTTTGATACACCCACTCTAATTTACAGACTGCCATTCTCAAAACCATAGACACTCCAACACCAATAACTACATACCCACTCACTGATTCTTAGGTCTACACACACATCCACTCACTCACCCGTACAGTCACTCATACTTACGGTCACTCAGTACAGGACTATCATATGCACTCATACACCTATACAGACACTCACACACCGCCACTCATCCATAGAGGTACTCACACACCTAGTCAGTCATGCAAATAATTAAACACACTGCCATTTACTCACCTATACAGTTATACACACACCAGCTCACTTACTCATACAAATACTAGCACATTCTTACGCTCTTATACAATCACTGATACAAGTACACACTCATCCATACAGCCACTCTCACAATCACACACTCTCACTTATAGCCATTTATATACTCCAACACACATATATACTGCCTTTCACATATGTAGTTACTCACACATGTACCACTGAGATATACATTCACTAACACACCCATACACACACTCACCCACTCATACAGTCCATCACAGATGTACTCTTGAAACCATGCACCCAGTGAATCACCCACTCACACATCTTTGCACAGAGTCACACACATCCCACCCACACAAACACTCAGGCACCCATACAGATACTCAGACAACCAATCAATAACCCATGTAGACACTCATGTAGCTATTCACAAACCCTTGTAGCCGCTTACACACCAACAGACAGATGGATACAGACATTCACACATTTTAGTCACTAACCCATGCATTCAGTAAGATACGTTTAATCACTCACTTATAGAGTCAGTCACGCACCTACTAAATCATCCATTCAGACACTTATACACCCACTCATTCTTCAATACGCCTTTCCCTATATATATTAAACATATTTAAACTTTACAGAAACACACAGTCACTGGATGATGTCATCAGTGATGTCATCAGTGATGTCATTTGAGATGTCATGAGTGATGTAATATGTGAAGCATCAGCAGTGCATTGCGGGGGCGCGAGTTATAGTTAGCTGAACTAACTATAACGGGGGAATTTCTCTGGTTTTGTACGAGTGAAATGTCCAACTAACTATAACTTTCCTTAAAACCTATGGTTTTTTAAGTGAATTTCTAAGGTTTTTTAAATGCTAATTTCTAACTATAACGTGCCTGAAACCTATGGTTTTTTCAGTGAATATATATATACATAAATATTTTTTTGTGTGAACAAGCCTGCGGAGGCAAACGAAACGCGTCACTGAATGAATAAAAGTACTGAAAGCTTTTAAAATTGAGTACGAGTCCCTGTGTTGGCGTTCGAGTTCTGGAAGGAATGCGGAGTTTGTGTTCATATATATATATACATATATATATAAACCTGATTCCTCTTCTATCTAAGAAGGAGTCTGCACTCAGGGGCGCAAGTTGTCAACAGCTTTATTGTTTTAATTTAAAATTCAGCAATTTAGCATAGGAACGCGTTTCATATATATATATATTCACTGAAAAAACCATAGGTTTCAGGGACGTTATAGTTAGCTGGACATTTCACTCTTACAAAACCATAGAAATTCCACCATTATAGTTAGTTCAGCTAACTATAACTCGCGCACCCGCAATGCACTGCTCATGACGTCACATATTACATAATTCATGACATGGTCAGTGACATCACTGATGACATCACTGATGACATCTCAAATGACATCACTGATGACATCATCCACATGAAAATCTGATGCACCTCCTCACACTCTAATATAACCTTTGATACAGCCACTGTAAAATACAGACTACCATTTTCTAAATCATTGACACACCAATTCCAGTTACTACATACGCACTCACTGATTCCTAGGTCTACACACACATCCACTCATTCATCCATACAATCACACATACATGCAGTCACTCATCAATACAACACTATCCTATGCATTCATACACCCATACAGACACTCACACACCGCCACTCATCCAAGCAGTTACTCACACACCTAGTCAGTCATGCTAAGAATCAATCACACTCCCATTTACTCACCTATACAATTATACACACACCACCTCACTTATTTATACAGATACTAACGCATACTTTCTCTCTTATATAATCAGTGATACAAGTACACACTCATCCATACAGCCAGTCTCACAATCACTGACTATCATGTAGACTCATTTATATACTTCAACTCTCACATACACTGCCTTTTACATATGTAGTTACTTGGACATATACCACTGAGACATCCATTCACTCACCAACACACCCATACACACACTCACGCACCCATACAGCTGTTTCCACATGCACTCTTGAACCCATACACCCAGTGAATCAACCACTCACACATCTATGCACAGAGTCACACACCTCCCACCCACCCACCCACACACACACTCAATCTCCCCAAAAAATACTCAGACAACCAATCAATAACCTATATAGACACTCATGTAGCTACTTACCAACCCATGCAGCAGCTTGCACAACAACAGACAGACTGATACAGACATTAACACAGTTTAGTCACTAACCCATGCATTCAGTAAGACACATTTAATCACTGACTTTTACAGTCAGTCACGCACCTACTAAATCCTCCATCCATACACCCACTCATTCTTCAATACACCTTGGAATATATATAAAACATATTTAAACTTTACAGAAACACACAGTCCTGCCAAGCATATTGATGCCTCCTGACTGCCGCAACACCGCCAGGGAATTGCAGTTCCCTTGTGGCTGTGGCGGGGCAATGGTGGTCTGACCACCCTAATCGTAATTGGGCAGTCGGGAGACCACCGCACCCCCATGAGTTTGGCGGCCTGTGGACCATCAGACTCATAATTGAGCTCTTAAAGATGTGTACACTTTTCCCATATAGTGTTATTTATATCAGACACCACAACAAGTGTGTCAGCACCAACACTCTCGCTTGTTTAAATGAGAAAGCTTTCAATCTTTTTGGTGTGGGCTTTCTCTGGGCAGCAGTGCTTTAAATGAGCAGGCACTGTCATGTACTGAGTACCTGCATGTTAGACCTGGCATCTTTTGGCGTGATTGCCCTGTATTTTTGCCTTCTGACATCCTGTTTTGACGGTGTGCTGAACTTCATTTTTGTTTTAGGACTCCGGGCACTTTTTCACTGCTGACGAGTGCTAAAGTGCATGAGCTTGGTGTCTAAAATGTAATGGCATTTGGTTTCTCCATGATTGACATATTTGATTTACTAATGCGTCCCCAGTATAGTGTACTACATGTGCCCAGGGCCTGTAAATCAAATGCTACTAGTGAGCCTGCAGCACTGATTGTGCCACCGACATGAGTAGCACGTCAAACTTGTCTCAGGAGTGCCACTGCAGACCCTGTGTGTGCAGTTTTAAACTGCCATTTCGACCTGGCAAGTTCACCTACTTCAGAAAACTGGAGCAAAGTTACACTCCATCCGGACGCACAGCATACTCCAAAATTTGTTCCACAAAGTACTCCACAATTAATCCATGTTTAGTTATATTTTATTCCATGTGTTCCAATGGATCAATTATCTTCACACATTTTACTCCTGCCACATGTGAGGCAATATATGTATACAAAAGTTTCTTTATGCAACAGATATGCCGATCCAGGCCTTTTCTGGAGCATGATATATACATAGAACATCCTTGGTAGTGGATCTCATTAACCCAATGCATTTCGGGCTATCGGTAGCCCTTCCTCAGGGGTTCACTAAAAACGTTAAAATATTGACATTAGTTTATATATTCAGAACACTGTGTTTTAATCAACCATTAAAGCAAACAATCCATGTCATGTTTAACTAGTAGCTGACATCTTCCCTCTAAACGCGCAACTATACGCCAAAGACATTGTGCCCTGAGAAGCCTCCCACAACCTCATTCACCCTTCCTTATTAAACCTTGATTGGTATTCCCTTTGCCCATTATTGCATGATAACTCATACCCATAAACCTGACCCATGTAATAGTCGTCTGTACCTTCATAAAACAACATTGTGTTCTCCTTCACAGCGTGTATGCTTCTCACACCGGTGCTTGATACATTCATGCTGTTACACCTATTTCAACAAGGAACGCCTGACTCCACCCCTCTACTTCAACCAATCCCATCGTGCAGGCCGCAACAACAACCTGCATGACTCCAGTTCCCATAAGGCACTATTGAGGACACTTTATTCCTATCTCTTACTGTTATCTGAGCCATTGGAACACATGGAATAAAATATAACTAAACATGGACTAATTGTGGAGTACTTTGTGGAACACATTTTGGAGTATGCTGTGCGTCCGGATGAAGTGTAATGTTGCTCCAGTTTTCTGATGTGTCTACACACACGCGGTACCTGGGCAGGCCATGTTACCGAGGCTGCACGCATAAGGACTAAAAATGACCATATAAAGCATAACGGAAAAAAAAGAAAAAATCAAAGAAACATGGTGTGCACGTGGCAACCCCCCTTTTCAAGTTCACCTACTTGCCAGGCCCAAACCTTCCCTTTTATTACATATAGGTCATCTCTAAGGTTCTCCCTAGGTACCCCTCTGGGCAGGGCACAGTGTATTTAAAAGGATGGACATGTGCTTTTGAGTTTTACATGTCCTGGTAGTGAAAAAACTGCTAAATTCGTTTTTCACTACAGCAAGGCCCATCTCACCCAACACTTTACAAGTGTAACTTCCAATTGGGAAAAGATAGAAAGACTAAGTTTGGTGTCTCTGGACAAACAATTTAAAAACATCTTTTAGTGAAGTTGGGTTTTAAATTGCAGGTCTGAAAATGCCACTTTCCCCAACACCCTAGAAAAAAAAGGAAAAGGTTCCCTACAGGAAAGCCTGCAGGGAAGGGACCCCTGAAGTGCTTTGAATGTAATCAGGAAGGACACTTCATAGGGGATCCCAAGTGTCCTAAGCGGGCACAGAACCCCACCGGTGGGCAGTCACTGGGGATGGCTAGTGTAGCGCTTGGGAAGGAGTTGGTCCCAGTTAGTGGTCGGGATACAGCTGAGGTTACCCTAGTGACCCTGGGTGACAGTGAAATAGTACAGAGAACCCTCATGCCTGAAAATATTAGTAAGTATAGGCAGTGGGTTACCCTTAATGGGAAATGGGTAGCAGCTCTGAGAAACAAAGGAGCCAGCATGACAACTGTCCGGTGTCATCTGGTGTCTTCAGAACAGTAGTCCATAATGTGTTCCACCAAGTTGTTGCTGTAGACAAGCATGAGAGTCAATGTTTAGTGGCTCAAGTTCCCTTTGAACGGGTGGGCTCATGTACCTTGAGGGTAGGTGTGAGTCCATCCATGCCTGTGGATTGTCTGCGGGGCAATGAACGGAGCATACAAACTGGAAGGAGGTGGAGCTCAGGTCACACTTGATGTTGGAGTTGCCTGTGTAGGTGGGCCTGACCACACGGTCCATGGCAGCATCTGAAGGTGATCAGAAGGTCTTGGAGCCTGCAAGAGTGGCCCAGGTGCCTGCCAAAAAGAGGAGTATCAAGGGGTGCCGGAAACCTGCTCCTGAACTTCCCACGGTCTGGGAGGAGGCTGAACCTAAGGGGGACACACCAGAACCTACAGGGGAAGATGTGGCTGAACTGGGGAACCTGCCTGAGCTGACCCATTGGCAACAGGATGGAGGTCACTCCAGGGAGGAGTTCTCCACATCGCAAAAGGAGTACCCTACTCTTGAGGGTCTTCAGCAGCAGGCCGAATCCCAGGCAGCTGATGACGCCTCTGGCCAACACATAATTTATTGGAAGAATGGTCTCCTGTAAAGTGAGCCTAAGGTTCCTGAGCCTGGTGCAGCCCGTATGCTGGTGGTACCCCAACACTTCAGGGCCTTCCTACTGGGTCTGGCTCATAATGTGCCATTAGCAGGTCATTTGGGACAAGACAAGACCTTTGACAGGCTTGTCACCCACTTTTATTGGCCTCAAATGAGGAAGGCCTACATTCTGTAGGTCCTTTGCTACCTGCCAGGTGAGTAGCAAGACAGGGGGTAAATGCAAAGCCCCCTCGCAACCTTTTCTTCTTGTGAGCACCCCTTTTTAGTGAGTGGGCTTTGACATTGTGGGGCTTCTGGATCCCAAGACAACCATGGGCAACAGGTTCATCTTGAACTTGGTGGACCATGCCACTCGGTACCCGGAAGCTATCCCTCTGAGGACGGCGACTGCACCCTCTGTGGCCAGGGCACTGATGGGGATCTTTACTCACATGGGTTTCTCCAAGGAGTTGGTATCTGACAGCGGTACCAACTTCCTGTCCTTGTACACGAAGGCCATATGAAAGGAGTGTGGGGTAACCTACACGTTATCCACTCCTTACCACCCCCAAATCAATGGATTGGTTGATAGAGTCAACCGTACCCTCAAAGGCATGATAATAGGTCTACCTGAACCCATGAGGCATAAGTGGGAGGTCCTCCTGCCATGTCCTTTATTTGCCTACAGAGAGGTCACCCAGAAGGGGGTTGGCTTTGGGCCTTTTGAACTTCTGTATAGGCACCCTGTGAGAGGACCTCTCAGTTTTGTAAAGGAGGGATGGGAGCAAGCTCCCAGGAAGCCACCCAAGGACGTATTCAGTTACATGTTGGCCTTCCGCAACCAGACAGCCCGCTACGAGAAATTCACCCAGGAGAATCTGGAAGCTTGCCAGGAGGACATGAAATGCTGATGTGACCAGAAATACCACTCTGGTTGAGTTTCAGCCCGGTCAAAAGGTATGGGTAATGGTGCCTGTAGAGCCCTGTGCCCTGCAAGACTGTTGGTCTGGCCCATTTGAGGTAAAGGAGTGCAAGAGTGACATCACCTACCTGGTGGAGTTGCGCACTCCTAGGAACCCTTTGATGTTCCTGCACATGAACCACCTCATGCCACACTTCGAGAGGTCTGAGTTGACCATGCTCCTGGTCACAGATGATGGGGTGGAAGAGGAGAGTGAACCTCTCCCCGACCTCCTGTCTTCCAAAGAGCAAGATGGGTCTGTAGAGGGTGTGAGCCTCTCCCCTACTTTGACTCTAGAGTAGCGGAGAGACTGTAGCCAGTTGCTGGAACAGTTTGCATCTCGATTCTCACTCACCCCAGAAGTCACCCATTGGTGTTCTCATGACATTGACACTGGGGATAGCCTTCCTGTTAAGCACAAAACTTACAGGTTGTCTGACATAGTGAGGGCCATCATCAAAGAGGAAGTATCGGAGATGCTGGAATTAAGGGTCATTGAGCATTCCAAAGGCCATGGTCCAGCCCAGTGGTTTTGGTCCCCAAGACTGCTCCACCCGGTGTCAGACCTGAGCTCCGGTTCTGTGTAGACTACCGTTTGCTCAATGCATTCACCAAGACTGACGCACATCCCATCCCCAGAGCTGTTGAGCTCATTGATGGTATTAGAGCTGAAAAGTTCCACAGCACGTTTGATTTAACATCTGGGTACTGGCAGATTGCCTTGACTGAGGGGGCACAAGAAAGGTCAGCATTCTCAATGCCAGAAGGGCACTACCAGTGCAGCGTCATGCCTTTTGGGTTGAAGATTGCCCTGTCACCTTCCAGAGGTTGGTCAGCCAGGTCCTGTCTGGGTTGGAGAATTTCAGTGCTGCCTACCTTGACGACATTGCAGTCTTCATCTCTAGTTGGGAGGACCATTTGCATCACCTAGAGAAAGTGTAGAGAGTCTTGCAGAGTGCAGGCCTCACTATCAAGGCCAGTAAGTGCCAGATACAGCAGGGTTCTGTGGTTTACTTGGGACACCAAGTGGGGGGTGGCAAGGTACAGCCTCTACAACAAACAATTGACACCATTCTTGCTAGGACTCCCCCCAAGGCCCAGACAGAAGTGAGAGCCTTCTTAGGTCTCACTGCATATTACAAGAGAATGGTCAAGGGATAAGGCACCATTGTTGCCCCCTTGACAGAGGTGACTTTAAAAAAGCAGCCACATTAGGTGATCTGGACAGAGGTGAGCCAGACCGCTTCTAACACCCTGAAGGAGGCCAAGTGCATGGCACCCGTGCTCAAGGCTCCTGAATTCTCCCAAAAATTTGTGGTGCAGATTGATGGCTCAGAGCATGGCATGAGGGCTGTGCTTTCACAGCTAAATGAAAAGGGCCTAGATCAACCTCTAGCCTTCATTAGTACGAGGTTACTTTCCAGGGAGCAGAGGTGAAGCACAATAGAAAGGAGAGCTTTTGTTGTGATCTGGACACTGTAGAAGCTAAGACCCTAATTATTTGGGACTCACCTCTGGGTTCAGATGGACCACAGACCCCTCACATGGTTAATGCACATGAGGGGTGAGAATCCTAAACTGTTGAGGTGGTCCATCTCCCTACAGGGAATAGACTTTATTGTGGAACACCGTCCTGGAACAGAACACGCCAATACTGATGGTCTTTCCATGTTCTTCCTCCTTAGAGAAGACAACTCCCAAAGGGTTGGGCAGTTCTCCCCGCATTCTGCTGGGGAGGACACATGTTAGACCTGGCATCTTTGTGGAGTGATTTCCCCTGTCTTTTTACCTTCTGTCCTCCTATTTTGACTGTGTGCTGAACTTCGTTTCTGGTAGTTTTAGGACTCAGGGCACTTTATCACTAGTACTGGCCAGTGCTAAAGTGCATGTGCTCTGTGTCTAAAATGTAATGGCATTTGGTGTCTCCATGAATGGCATATTTGATCTACTAATAAGTCCCTAGTACAGTGCACTACATGTGCCCAGGGCATGTAAATCAAATGCTACTAGTGGGCATGCGCAAAAAGTACAATTGACGGACAGAATACTGCCCAATGTCAAACACTCACCCCAGTACAGAGATCTGGGCCTAAATCCATCATTTTTTTGCTCTCCATACCATTCCAGTTCAGGCCCAGCCATATGCAAATCAGTCTTGACCCTGTTCCCCATGGCACCAGTCCAGCCGGAACTGCCAGGCCAGGTCCTCCCCAGACTGAAAACAAGCATCCTGGGACCGGTTTCAGGGCATCACCCCTCATCAGCTAGCCTAGCTTGACTCCAGTGGCATGGAGAGCACAGGACCAATGTCTGGGCATACCCCTCCCACTCAGGGTGACAAATGCAAAAAGAACAATTGATGGACAGAATGCTGCACAGTATCAAACATTCACCCCAGTACAGAGATCTGGGTCTAAATCCATCAATTAATTGCTCCCCATGCCATTTCAGTTCAGACCCAGCCATATGCAAATCAGTCTTGACCCTGTTCCCCATGGGAAGAGTCCAGCCCGAACTGCCAGGCCAGGTCCTCCCCGGACTGGAAACAAGCATCCTGGGACCGGTTTCGGGGCATCACCCCTCATCAGCCAGGCTAGCATGACTCCAGTGGCATGGAGAGCAGGGGACCCATGTCTGGGCATAGCTGTCCCTCTTGGGGTGACAAATGCAAAAAGAACAATTGATGGACAGAATGCTGCACAATGTAAAACATTCACCCCAGTACAGAGATCTGGGCCTAAATCGATCGTTTCTTTGCTCCCCATGCCAGTCCGATTCAGACCAAGCCATATGCAAATCAGTCTTGACCCTGTTCCCCATGGGAACAGTCCAGCCCGAACTGCCAGGCCAGTTCCTCCCCGAACTGATTTTTTTTTTCCTGGGACCAGTTTTGGGGCATCACCCCTAATCAGCCAGGCTAGCTTGACTCCAGTAGCATGGAGAGCACAGGACCCACATCTGGGTATACCCGTCCCACTAGAAGTGACAAATGCAAAAAGAACAATCGATGGACAGAATGCTGCACAATGTCAAACACTCACCCCAGTACAGAGATCTGGGCCTAAATTCATCGTTTTTTTGCTCCCCATGCCATTCCACTTCACACCCAGGCATATGCAAATCAGTCTTGACCCTGTTCCCCCTGGGTACAGTCCAGCCCGAACTGCCAGGCCAGGTCCACCCGGACTGGAAGCAATCATCCTGGGACCAGTTTCAGGGCATCACCCCTCATCAGCCAGGCTAGCTTGACTCCAGTGGCATGGAGAGCACAGGACCCTCGTCTGGGCATACCCGTTCCACTCAGGGTGACAAATGCAAAAAGAACAATTGATGGACAAGATGCTGCAAAATGTCAAACATTCACCTCAGTACAGAGATCTGGGTCTAAATCCATCGTTGTTTTGCTCCCCATGCAATTTCAGTTCAGACTCAGCCATATGCAAGTCAGTCTTGACCCTGTTCCCCATGGGAACAGTCCAGCCCGAACTGCCAGGCCCTCCCCGTACTGGAAACAAGCATCTTGGGACCAGTTTCGTGGCATCACTCCTCATCAGCTAGGCTAGCTTGACTCCAGTGGCATGGAGAGCACGGGATCCATGTCTGGGCATTACAGTCTCACTCGGAGTGACAAATGCAAAAAGAAAAATTGATGTACAGAACGCTGCACAATGTCAAACATTGACCCCAGTACAGAGATCTGGGCCTAAATCCATCGTTTTTGCTCCTCATGCCATTCCAGTTCAGACCCAGCCATATGCAAATCAGTCTTGACCCTGTTCCCCATGGAAACAGTCCAGCCCAAACTACCAGGCCAGGTCCTCCCCGGACTGGAAACATGCATCCTGGGACTGGTTTAGGATTGAATGTTTGACATTGATCAGCATTCTGTCCATCAATTGTTCTTTTGGCATTTGTCACCCCGAGTGGTACGGGCATGCCCAGACGCGGGTCCCGTGCTCTCCATGACACTAGAGTCAAGCTAGCATGGCTGATGAGGGGTGATGCCCCGGAACCGGTCCCAGGACGCTGCCTGCACCGGAGCCAAGGACACCGTTTGAGATGTCCACCACGTACCGTCCCGACTTGCACTACAGCCCCGACTTCACTGACGCCGGTGCTTCATCAACACGGAGCCGATACTCGATGTGGGTGACTCCCGAATCCATCGACACTGCACTTCACCTCCCCTGGGGTCATAAGGAACCGACGCCACCCGGCACCTACTAAGCATCACCTCCCCGATGACCTGCGCCGTCTTTGCTTTCATCGTTTACAAGGTACTGTTCTTTGGGGGTCTGCTTGACTCTGCGCCTGACGCTGCGCACTTCGCAGTCGGCTCAGTACTTTGGGGTTTTTCATCTGTCACATGTCGTAATAACTCCAAGTGGAGTTATTTGTTGCTACAAACTTGATTTGACTGAATATCCTATTGTTAAGGATATCTTGATAACTGTATGTGTATTTTTGTCGTTTTAGTCTTGTTTGGTTTAGATAAAGATTACTTATTTTTCTAAACTGGTGTGGTGTCCATTTGTAGTGTTTTCACTGTATTACTGTATGTGTTCACAAATGCTTTACACACTGCCTCTGAGATAAGCCTGTCTGCTCGTGCCAAGCTACCAAGGGGGTGAGCAGGGGTTATTTTAGAAGTGTATCCCCCTTACCCTGACTAGAAGCAAGGGTCCCTATTTGGACAAAGGTCCTACCTCTGCCAACTAGAGACCCCCATTTCTAACATTGGTGGTCAGCGGTGAGGATTCGAACTGGCATTTGTGTCTTACATACAGTGATTGGTGTACACTACTGGTATAGAGCAGACCATTACGCGACCACATACATTTGGTGGAACTTTTTTTCTGTGGGACTATTTTTTCTTGCCACTGAGAAATACTAATTGTTAGCATGTCGAAGCAAGCATCAATCGCATCCATGGATCTTGAATTTGAGGAGGATAGGGTTTAAACCTACACTTGCCACAATTGAAGGCTATCTGCAGAAATATTAAACTCTCTTTACGAGGCCTCATCAGGAAGGAGGAACTCCAAAAGGTGCTGAGGGCCTGGTGGGAGTCAAGGGATGCCAGCAAGCATGCTGATCAGCCTATGAAGGAGGTGGAGAAATTAGATGGACAGCAGGATGGGCCTGTGTGTCTGCCTGGGGGGAGGGTACCTTCCCGGGGGGGCAGCAGTGTCTCTTCAAAGGGGTTGTCTCCAGCAGAAGAGCTGGAGAACAGGGAGAAAACCAGAATGCATGAATTGGAGCTCACAAAGCTCAAGCTGGGGAAAGAGGACAGGGAGTTGGCATTTCAGAGGGAGAAATTAGCCTTGGAGGAGAAAAAGATGCTCTTGGAGCATGAAAGAGGTTTGAGGGAGCTGGATCTAAAGGCAAAGAGCATAGAGGCCAATCCCCATGGTGGCAGCGCACCATCAGTGCCTGGAGAAGGGAAGTTATACATCCCCAAGGAGGTCATTAAGGATTTCACAAAGCATGAGGACATTGGTCAGTGGTTCAATGCTTATGAGGTAGCTATGAGGTCTTATAGAATCCCTGGGAGAAATTGGAGGGTGGGTTTGTGGAGCCACATCCTGTCTGAGGGCAAGGAAACCTTACTAGCCTTGCCCACTGAGGATCAGAAGTCCTATGCCCCCATGAAAGAAACCTTGGTGATGAGGTATGGTTTGACCCCAGAACGATACAGGCAGAAGTTGAGGGTTTGTAATAAGCTGGAGTCAAGCACTTGGGTGGAATATGTATCCTATTTTTGCAGAGCACTGGATGGATGGGTGAAGGGTAGCAAGGTAAATGATTTTCAGGGGCTCTATGATTTGGTTGCATAGGAGCACTTGTCAGATAATTGTTTTCCAGAGCTACGCCAGCACTTAATTGACAGTAAGCTGACTGACCCCAGCAAGCTTGCTGTGGAGGCGGACCACTGGGTCAGTACCAGGGTCCAAAAAGGTTGTGTGGGAGACTCCACCAAAGGTGGGCAGGGTCCCCAGCAGAAGATTGGGGGGGACAAGGGTAAACAGAAGGAGTTCCAGACAGGACCCCAAAGTAATTCCCAAGGGAACCAAGGGAAAGGTTCCCAGCCTCCCACTGAGAAGAAGCCATGGGTCCCTACAGGTAAGCGTGGTTTGAAGTGTCCCAGGGCATGTTATGGTTGTGGTCAGGTGGGACACGTCCAGGGGGACCCTAGGTGTCCCAAAAATATTACCTCTGCACCCACTGGTGCACCGCTCCGGGAAATGGCTAGTGTAGCCTTGGGGGAGGAGTCGGGTGACCCAAGAGGGATGGGGGTCCGCAGAGATGACCCTGGTCTCTTTAGGAGACAGTGTGATGGTCCCAAGAGCTCATCTGCCTGATAACACTAAAAAATACAAGCAGTGGGTGACCATCAATGGCCATAGTGTGGAAGCTCTGAGAGACACCGGGGCCAGTGTGACAGCTGTCAGTTGTCGGCTGGTGTCTGAGGAGCAGGTAGTCCCCAACACATTCTACCCAGTAGTTGCAGCTGACAACTCTGAGTGCCTCTGCAAAGTGGTACATGTTCCCTTTGAGCAGGAGGGGTCTCAGGTACCTTGAAAGTAGCTGTGAGGCCAGCCATGCCTGTTGAATGTCTGCTAGGCAGCGATTTGGAGAGCTCCCCTTGGGAGAAGGTGGAGCGTAAGTCTCATTTGGAGATGTTGGGTCTGCCTGAGTGGGCGTGTGTGACCACTCGGTCTATGGCAGCCGGTAAGGGCATTCAAGAGGACCTGGAACCTGAAACAGTGGCCCAGGTGCCTGCCAGAAAGAGAAGAGGTATGGGGCATGGGAAACCGGCCAGAAGTTCCCACAGTCCAGGAGGAGGCAAACCCTGAGGGGGATGCCCTAGAACCTACAGGCGAACAAGCGGCTGAACTGGGGGACCTGCCTGAGCTGACCCATTGGCAGCAGGAAAGGGGCCCCTCCAGGGAGGAATTCTGCCAGGAGCAGCAGAAATGCCCTTCTCTTGTTGGTTTGCGGCAGCAGGCTGCAAACCAGGCAGCAGGTGATCAGCCTGGATCACATTGGATTTACTGGGAGAATGGTCTCCTGTATAGTGGGCCTAAGGTAGGTAAGCCTGGGTCATCCCGTGTGCTGGTGGTACCCCAGTGCTTCAGAGCCTTCCTAATGGGTCTGGCTCATGGTGTGCCTTTGGCAGGAAATTTGGGGCAAGACAAGACCTTTGAAAGTCTTGTTACCCACTTTTACTGGCCCCAAATGCGTAAGAACTCTGACACTCATTGTAGGTCTTGCCAGACTTGCCAGGGAAGTGGCAAGAGTGGGAGGAAGTGCAGGGATCCTCTCCAACCTTTCCCTGTGGACAGCATCCCCTTTGAGAGGGTGGGTATTGACATTGTGGGGCCTCTGGATCCCAAGACAGACATGGGCAACAGGTTCATCCTGGTCTTGGTGGACCATGCCACCCGGTACACGGAAGCCATCCCTCTCCGGACTGTGACGGCCCCATGGTGGGTCGTGTGTTGATGGCGATTTTCTCCTGTGTGGGGTTCCCCAGAGAGGTGGTGTCCAACCGTGGTACCAACTTCATATCTAAGTATATGAAGTCCCTGTGGCAGGAGTGCGGTGTTACCTACAAGTTCACCACTCCTTACTACCCCCAAGGTAATTGGCTGGTTGAGAGATTCAACTGGACCCTGAAGGGCATGATTATGGGTCTTGGTGAACCCATGAGGCGTAAGTGGGATGTCCTCTTACCATGCTTTTTGTTTGCTTACAGTGAGGTACCGCAGAAGTCCTTAGGGTTCAGACCCTTTGAGCTCCTGTATGGGCATCCTGTAGGAGGACCTCTAAGTCTGGTGAAAGAAGGCTGGGAGAAAGCTCCCAGTAAACCTCTCCAGGATGCATATAGCTACATGCTGGCCTGTAGAAACCAGACTAAGCGCTTCAGGCAACTAGCTCAGGAAAATCTGGAAGCCAGCCAGTAAGAGATGAAACAATGATAAGATCAGAATGCCACTCTGATCGACTTTCAGTCTGGCCAAAAAGTGTGGGTCATAGCCCCAGTAGAGCCTTGTGCGCTCCAAGATAAGTGGACTGGGCCATTTGAGGTGGTGGAGTGCAAGAACAAAGTCACCTACCTGGTGGACTTGCAGTCTCCAAGGAACCCTATGCGGGTCATGCATGTGAACTGCCTTAAGCCCCACTTGGAGAGGTCCGAAGTGGGCATGCTCCTGGCGACAGATGCTGGAATGGAGGAGGAGACTGAGCTTCTTCCTGACTTCCTGTCTGCCAAGGAACATGATGGGTCAGTGGACGGTGTAACCCTCTCCCGCCCTGACCCCTGAACAGCAGAATGACTGCTGCCACCTGTTGGGACAGTTTGCTGATCTGTTCTCCCTGACCCCTGGTGTCACTTAGTGGTGTGTCCATGATGTTGACTCTGGGGACAGTCCTCCTGTGAAGCACAAGACTTACAGAGTGACTGGCAGGGTCAAGGCTTGCATCAAGGAGGAAGTCTCCAAGATGTTAGCGCTAGGGGTGATTGAGCCCTCAAACAGCCCTTGGGCCAGCCCAGTGGACTGATGCACACCCCATCCCCAGAGCTGATGAGCTCATCGATCGGTTGGGAGCTGCCAAGTACCTCAGTACATTTGACTTAACGTCTGGTACCGGCAGATTGCCTTAACTGATGGGGCCAAGGAGAGGTCAGCATTTTCAACACCAGAGGGGCACTACCAATTCCGGGTGATGCCCTTTGAGTTGAAGAATGCCCCTGCCACCTTTCAGAGGTTAGTCAAGCAGGTGTTGGCTGGACTGGAGGATTTCAGTGCCGCCTACCTGGATGACATTGCAGTGTTTCAGTGCCACATGGGAGAAACATCTGCACCACCTCTGGGAAGTGTTGAAGGTGCTGCAAAGGGCAGGCCTCATGATCAAGGCAAGCAAGTGCCAGATCAGGCAGGGTTCAGTGGTGTACTTGGGACACCAGGTAGGGAGCGGCCAGGTGGCGCTCCTACAGCCCAAGATTTATACCATTCTGGCTTTGGAACCCCCCAAGACCCAGCCAGAGGTGATAGCCTTTTTAGGACTCACCGGGTATTACAGGAGATTCGTCAAGGGTTATGGCTCCATTGTTGCCCCCTTGACAGAGCTGACTTCCAGGAAGGAGCCCAGGAAAGTGAACTGGACTGACGCCTGCCAAAAAGCTTTTGATGCCCTGAAATCTGCCATGTGCACAGTGCCCATGCTAAAGGCACCCAACTTCTCACAGGAATTTGTGGTGCAGACAGATGCTTCAGAGCACGGTGTGGGAGCAGTGCTCTCACAGCTAAATGAGGACGGCCTAGACCAACCTGTAGCCTTCATTAGTAGGAGGTTACTTCCACTGGAACAGAGGTGGAGTGCAATTGAGCATAAGGCTTTTGCTGTGGTCTGGGTGCTGAAGAAACTGAGGCCCTACTTGTTTGGGACTCACTTTCGGGCTCAGACTGACCACAGGCCCCTCAGATGGTCGATGCAGATGAGGGGTGAGAACCCAAAGTTGTTGAGGTGGTCCATTTCCCTACAAGGGATGGACTTTAGTGGGAACACCGCCCTGGTACAGAACACGCCAATGCTGATGGTCTGTCCAGAGTTTTCCACCTTAGTGAAGAGGACTCCCACGAGGGTGGGTAGTTCTCCCCACATTTAAGCTGGAGGGGACATGTGTTAGTCCTAGAACCATTGGCGTGGGTTCCCCTTCATTTTTTGCCTTTGCCTCTGGTGTTTTTGCTGTGTTTTGCTGGTCTAAATGCTTTGGGCACTCTGCCCCTGCTGTTCAGTGCTAAAGTGCAAGTGCTCCCTTTGTAAATTGTTGTTATGGATTGCTGATTCCATGACTGGCATATTTGATTTACTAGTCAGTCCCTAGTACCGTGCACTATGTGTGCCCATGTCATGTAAATCAAATGCTGCTAGTGGGCTGCAGCACGGATTGTGCCACCCACATAAGCAGCCTGTAAATGTAACTCAGGCCTGCCATTGCGGTGCCTGTATGCAGTCTAGTACTGCCATGTCGACCTGGCATGTGCACCCACTTGCCAGGCCCTAACCTTCCCTTTTCTTACATGTTAGACATCGCTAAGGAAGGCCCAAGGTACCCCTGTGGGCAGGGTGCAATGTATGTAAAAGGTAGGACATGCCCTGGTGTGTGTGGCATGTCCTGATAGTGAATTACTGCCAATTTAGTTTTTCACTATTGCAAGGCTACCTGTTCCCATAGGATAGAATGTGGAGTTTGTTTATAATATCTTATAAACATAACTACCCCTGGAAACCAGGTAGGAAAGTAAAGTTTAGTATGCTTGAACTCAGAATGTTACGATGCATCTTTTAGTGAGGGTGATTTTTACATTCTGTGTTTGAAAACACCACTTTTAGAAAGTAGGTATTTTCTTGCTTAGCCATCCAATGTGCCTCTGCCAGGATGTGTATTGGCTGTCTGGCTTTTGGTGTGACAGGGGCTGGGGAGGTGCAGTGGCTCTGGAGAGTCCAATGAGTCAGGGCTCGGCTGAAGAGACCTGGGCTGCATAGTAGGGGGAGGAGATTTCCGTTCAGCTGAATGGGCCGGTCTGCCTTCCACAATGCTGTCTCCACCTCCTGCCAGGAAGCTGCACCAGTGAGGACAGAACTGGTTTTGGCTGGGCACAGACACTCTCTGCCTTCAGAGACCAAAGGATTTTACTGTATAAAAAGAGGGGCCCAGACCATGACTTTTTGATTACTTCTGGGAATCAAGAGGAACCTTTGCCAAGGAGAAGAGCCGGAGGAGCTGAGGAGGAATACTGCCCCTGTGCTTTTTTGCTGTCTGGGGTTGGCCTGCAGTGGCTACTTGCTTCCTAGGAAAGGAGAAGGACTTTGCTGTTTCCTGTGTCCCCTGCTTGAGGAAGATCTCCAAGGGCTTGAAATGAAGCTTGCCTCCTGTTCTGAAGTCTCAGGGACACAAAGACTTTGTTTCTTCTGTCTTTCTGTATCTGGAACTGCTGTTTCAGCTCCCACAGAAGGAAATTGCAACACCGATGCTGGCGAGCGATGCCATAACCTGCACCGAAGCCGTGGGCACCGCTCGTGAAGAGCACGACTCACTGCCCCGACTTGCAGCGTAGGCCCAACGCCTGCTGACGCTGTGCCGCATCTACTCCAAAGCCGTCATCGAGGCCGCTGCCTGCACCGGAGCCAAGGACACCGCTCGTGTCGTCCACGACATACCGTCCCGACTTGCACCACAGCCCGACTTCACCGACACCTGTGCTTCATCAATGCGGAGCCGATACTTGACATGGGTGACTCCTGAATCCACCAACACCACACCGTCATAAGGAACTGACACCTCGCTGTCACCGTGACGTCAGCTCCCCGACACAGTAAGGAACCAACGTCTCACCTCCCCTGCATCGCAGTAAGGAACCGAGGCTTCACCTCCCCTGGGGTCATAAGGAACCAACACTGCCCGGCGCCAATGAAGCATCACCTCCCCGACACCATGCACCGTCTTTACTTTCATCGTTTCCAAGGTACTGTTCTTTGAGGGTCTGCTTGACTCCGCGCCTGACGCCATGCACTTCGCGGTCGGTGCCGTACTTTGGGGTTTTTCATCTGTCACGACGTTGTAATAACTCCAGGTGGAGTTATTTGTTGATACAAACTTGATTTGAGTGAATAACTTATTTTTAAGGATGTCTTAATAACTGTATTGTGGATTTTTGTCGTTTTGGTTTTGTTTGGTTTAGATAAATATTACTTATTTTTCTAAACTGGTGTGGTGTCCATTTGTAGTGTTTTCACTATATTACTGTATGTGTTCGCAAATGCTTTACACACTGCCTCTGAGATAAGCATGTCTGCTCGTGCCAAGCTACCAAGGGGGTGAGCAGGGGTTATTTTAGAAGTGTATCCCCCTTACCCTGGCTAGAAGCAAGGGTCCCTCTTTGGACAAAGGTACCTCCCTCTGCCAACTAGAGACCCCCATTTCTAACAGTGGTCCTCTCAGTGCTGACTGTAGTTTTACACCACACTCAGTGTTGACTGTAGTGTTACTCCAAACTTTGGTGTAACGATGGTCAGAAAAATACAGCAGAAGGGCAAAAAGTTTGGGGAGAACCCTGCAAAAAATGGCCAGGTCCCACACTAGCCTGTTGTCACTCTCAGATTCTACCATTCATCTAAACATGCACTTGATTACCCACCATCACTAAGTCATCCATCAATATACAAACTATAAACTTAGTCCATTAATCATTCACACACGCATCTAGCCATCCACCATCTATTCCTCCATTCATGTACCCTCCTATCCTTCTATCTATCCAGGTAGTGAATAACACCAATGTTTGTACTTACTCATTCATCCAATCTTGGTTCGCATTCACCTGGCCACACAACCACACAAGCAATAGCACAAAGAAATGGACAAATCAGTGCAGAAGCAATGCCACTTAAAGAAAATTGTCAGGCCTACTGGTTTTGTCAATGCTTGTTTTGTTATTCTTCATCATACTTCAGTACATTCGGGGGCATATTTACAAGCCCTTATCGCCACAGGAACGTCACTTTTAACGACGTTCCTGTGGCGATAGGGACTTCACCTTATTTACAAGACGGCGTTAAGCCATTTAACGTGGCTTAACGCTGCCTTGATTATATAAGGCACCCTGTCACACTATACTGGCAATATATTCACGCTATACTGGCAATATATTGGAACTAGATGTTGCGGTGGGTGTTCTGCCGCAACACCCATTGATTTTGACTCTGTCCCCTATTTACAAGGATGGAGTAAATAGGAGGCAGTGCAAAAATTAAGACTAGGGAAAACCTGGTCTTAACATGTCGGAACGAGGAGAAATGCTTTATTTCTCCTTTTGTTTGCTGTTTCTATGTGTGCTGCAAGGTGTTCCTTCCTGCACATAAACAATCATTAAAAAAATGATTATTTGCAGCTTCTATGTGTGCTGCACAATGCAGTACACATGGAAGTTTCAAATCGCCATTTGGGATTGTTTACGTGCAGCAAGGGACACCTTCCCGCACATAAACAATGATTCCCTCAACGCAGGCACCCTGCTCAGACCAGGGAGTCTGAGGGGGTTTCTCCAACGTGGCTGCTCAATGCAGCTGGGCTGGAGAAAACCTAAGTGCGCATGTGTGTTTTGGTCAGCCTCAGACGGCCAGCCAAACACACATGAGCACTTAGGGAGAGGAGTGCACGTAGCACTCCTCTTCCCCCCTCCCATGCCTCATCCCTGCCCCCTCAAAACACCGCTGGCTAAGAGCTGGCAAATGCAGAATAAAACTATGCATGAACATCGTTCTATCTGCTGGCTCTGAACTAGGCAGTGCGGCGACGCTCCTCCGCCATTGCAAAGAAGCCGCCACTGCATGTGCTATATCTTTGTAAATATGGCTCATCCCTGCGTTTTTTTAATGGCGGAGCAAGGCTAGCATTTTGTGCTTAAGGCTATGCTCTGCCATTCCCTTGTAAATATGCCCCTTGGTCTCATGGGAAATGCAGTCGTATTCGTGTGAACCTGGCTACGTTTTCAGTCAAGCAAGAAGAGGGTGCATAATAGGAGCTTTTGGTTCTGTTGAAAAATTCTAAGTGAAGGGGACAGGTAGAGTGACGTAGGCACTTTGTGTGACTTTTAACAAAACGTTGAATACCTCAGGCCTAAGAACGAAGCTTTTGGCTAGTAACACAGAACTGCACATGGGTGTAACTTCCCCTGTGACTTCAATCCAAACACGCCCATTAGAGAAGGCATCAACACAAACGGAGACTTTTGAAGCATGACGGGTGCAGAGAAATGTGAGATGCTGAAGTCAAGATGCACTTGAGAAGTCAATGAATGAGACATAGAGCATCCGTCTCGCATGTTGCCCTTCGTCGCTCCTAAAGCACAAAGACTTTGTGAACAGGGACAATGCATGGGCTTGTGAGCACACAGCTCTTAGCAATGGATGAGTCAGTGGCTAATGTCAGCTTTGTTTGCAGTGAGCCGCCATAAACATATTGTTTAGAAACAGCTTTGTTGCAAAGTTTTAAAAGTAATGAAAACACTTTTATTACACACGAAACATAAGCAAAATAATGTTCCATACACAAAATCTTCGTGCAGATATTGTTATACGAAAATGAAGTTAAATGATGTTTCATACTGTTGCAGGTTTTTAGATTAAAAACATGAAATCCATTCTTCCTCTTCTTTCTGTAAATCAGATTAAATTTTGTGGAAAGTTATATTTATGGATTGATTTTTCTGTGCAGGTATTCCATCATTCTACATCTACATAAAGCTTTTTCGGTTGTTCTTCGTGCTTTCTCATCACTTGCACCAGAGATTAACTTGAATTGCAGGTACTTACGTCTTTTTTAAAATTGCTCTTTAATCACCATTTTGGTTTCTTTGTCCATTCCACAAAACAACACATTCTTATTCATCCAGCATTTATGACAATTACTTTTAAGGCAGTCTAACCATGATCCCTCATGTTCCTGCCTGCTAGGGCGCACGCTGTATTACTCCCACCCAGTGCTATCTGGGCTGCAGATATATTTCATCCGTATGTCCGCTTGCTTATTCGAACAACATGCCTCAACATCCTTGGGCGAAACGTATTAACGAACCACAACAAACGTAACAAAGCTGTCTCTCCACCCCCTCCCCCCGTCCCCAAATAACACCGGTAACCATTGTGTAACACATTCCAGCTAATCAAGGCCATATGTCCAAAATATAACAGGATATTCACGCATGGTCTTGATGGGGCCGAGTTCCTCCCTACCAAATTACTGTGGAACTCATGGCCGATGGACTTGTATTGCCTGCTGAGAAGTGTAGAGGGGAGAAATAGATCATTTAAACAGGACCGCAATTTATAAGAACCATGACTCTGAAGAATCACAGACTCCGAATTCCAAGTTAGTGGGTTTATTACAAAGCCAAGAACAACTGGATGTACAAGCACCTCATCACGAGGTTGTAGAAATGCATGGGAACTAATACAAATCCAAACCTACTGGCTAGCTTTATGCGATGGATCATAAACAGAATGACAATTTCCAGAAGCAGAACACAGGCAATGATTGCCCCCACGTCAAGTTCGACTTTCATCTGTGGTGAATGAATAAAAGCATTAGCCTGTCCCTACACTACCACTACTGTGACATTCCTACTTAGCATTTTCCAGGCAAGATCAGGAAAAACGTGTCAGCGCGGGAAGACTTCCGAAGAAGTACACTCACACTGTATGGGTCAAGTAGCCAAAGCTACAGAGCTCGTTCTAAGATGCTCCTTCTCTCTCCCTCGATCTCCTCATCTCTTCTCCCGACTCCACCCCGGGGCACTGTCCCTAATACAAAAACACAAAACATAAAACACGCCCACAGATCACTTCATCTTGCTGGACACTTCCCATAGGTGATTTTCCATGTGGTCTCGGGGCTCCTAGCTCCTGGCTCGATGACCTTGAATCCCAGGCCTCCCTCAGTGAGAAAGAACACTGTCTCCCAATTATCAGTGGTCCGTGCACATTTGTATCATATCCTCCCGAGCCTAACTCTCCTAAACAAAAGACATTATTCAAACTAACAAAGACGACTTTCTCCACCTGCAACAGAAACGTGAGAACAGAACAAATTCAACATGTACATGAATTTCACTAACAGCCCTATTCCGGAGCCCCCAGGGAAAATACATTTCAAGCCTATAGAAATCGGCCAACATAAGAGTAAGATACACAGACTTTTCAAATACACACATGAATGTACATTTCATTTAGACCTTTTACATCAATACATTACGAAAACACATTAAATTAATTTTAATTGCAAGCAACTTATGAAATCCTACACACTAAGCATAATTAATGACATCTACATTCAACTTTTATAGGATGCATATTTAAGCCAGAATTCGTTACATCACATGTGAGAATTTCATTACGTAAATGACATCAAATACTATGGATTACGATATAATAACATGAATGGTACGTTGTCTCTTTACATGGCACAACACTTTTCCTACCATTTACACTTTCACATGTTATTACTGAACACTTTCTAATGGTCAAATGTTAACACAACAAAGGAATATATGCGGGTGCAGATGATCCATGATTATGATGCCCCCCTACACACAATAGAGCATCATCGCACTCCATCAGTCCCGCCCTCTGATGACAAGTGTCATCACAACAACCTCAATTCCCTGGAGAAAGAACCGACCTAAACAGAAGTGGTAGCCTGTCTTCCCTGTCAGAACTTCTCTAGGCTCTTGAGAGTCTCATAGTGACTGTCCTGCAGTCTCTCCATTCTCCTCTCCTGCTTCCTAAGAGATCTCTCAGCCTGTCCTGCCTTATGCCATTTGTAGGCTTTCACCAATCCCAACAAAATGATCACACAAACCACAACTACGATGATGGGCTTCAAGATGTAACCAAGTATTCCTTTTCCAAGGTTGGCAAACCAACTTCCTACCTTTCTAAAGCCCTTTCCAACCTTGTCCCAAACACCCTCTGTAGCCAAATCATGTATTTCATGATGTATCTCAGTGATGTTACTTATATACTTCTTCAGATCTTTGCTGTTATCAGGTATATAAGTACAGCACTGCTGAGCCCTCAACATTTTACAGACTCCGCCCTCTTTTGCTAGCAAAACATCTAAAGCAAGGCGGTTTTGCATCACCATAGCTCTTATCAACACCATCTCTCCATCTACAAGCAACAAAGACTGAGCTGTATTCGCTGACAACTTATCCACAATGGTTGACAACATTCTAATCTTAACGTCATTGAGAACCACTCCTAGGCTTGGTATCATCACTCCAAATACATCTCCAACTATCTCTCCTGCACTCGTACCTCGTTTCTCTCTAGGATGCACTCCACCTTCCAAGGGTCCTAGATCCTCAACATGATAGATTTTAAGAAACACCGCAGCCACATAAAATGTACCATACCAATTCAATGGCAATCGCACATAGGCATTTTTCCAACACACGAAATACACATTTGGTACCACTTGCACCGTCTCCTGCAACAACTTCTTTGCAGTTGCTCGATCGTGAAGATATGATCACATACACCCTGTCCTACATAGATATTATCATAATATGTCTTTACCTGTCTAATGCAAAGCTTCCCCCTCTGTTCCAAATCTAAAGCTATTGGACCAGAACTCACTCTCGCCTTGTGAGCTAATTCTTCCTTGGTCCATGCAGTTTTCCCCTCTCTACTGTTAGCCTTCACTGACAATTGTCTATGTTTATCTTCTACTTGATCTACAAATTTCTTTTCTATGTCAGTTAACATACATGTCAAATTATGACGATGTGCATAAGCTGTATCTAAGGTGACGGTAGGTATGAAATACTTCCCCACTCTATCTTCCTGCTTGTAATAATCATACTTATTCAGGTGCTTATAAGCTGGAAACTCTGAAAGCGCCACATCATAATTGAAAAAGTAATATTCATAAAACCTACAAAGCAACAAACTACACGTAATACCATAGGTCAAAGGAAGATGATGGTAACAAATACCTTCCTCCGCAGACGCAGGCAATTGCATACACACATAGCAATCTCTCACATCCATCGTGTTAACATACTCGTAAAGCAGCTTGGCATAAGCGTTAAGCGTGTAATCACCTTTAGACAAATCTACGTGTAACATATGACTAGTCTGATCTAGCATAGCCTTTTCAGCTCCTACGATACCCTCTTTTGTGCTAGAAGTACCAGGTGTACCAGAAACAATAATAACTACCGCTATCAATATTATCACTCCTACTATGAGTGTACCTATCACACACTTAGACCTACGATTCGAATTTCCAGACTCCATTTTCTATTGTCGGTTTGACACAGCTAGAGAATTAGCACAAACTCTCTTCCTCCGCCTCTTATGGCTGCTAACCAGTTCAATGCAATTTTCTGAAGTTCTGGAAACAAATTCACAGTTCGTAATTTTTCTTTTCATTTACACAGTTCAAAAGACTGCCTTAGCCCTCTTTCTTCTTCTACGGAAAGATTCCTAAATTTATTCTTCTTTCACTCGGGCCTAGGTTACCTTCTTTAAAGCAAGTTTATTTACAGTTCACAGTTTGATCAGCAGTCTCTTATGAGCTCAGAACCAATTTCAATTATGACACGTTGCAAAATCTCAAGATGAACAGCTGCAACTTCTTGAGCTGGTGGCTGGTATCCAAAAGTTGGGAAAGACAAGTCTCACAAAATCAAAACTCGCACTTTGCTCAAAATCGGAGGTCTTGGTATTGTCACTGTCAACAACACCCCCTCTATTTCCAAACCAGGAACTATCAGTTTGATATCAATTTTCAGTTCGGGGGTCCTGCTGACTACTCGTGAAGACCTCAGCCTCCCAGTCCCCACTGCTCCCGGCATCGGTAGCCAGATAAGTCCACTCTGGGGCGGCGTATCTCTGACAAGGCACCCTTGCTCTTCTCGACCTTCTCATACTCCCCTGTGCTTGTTCTGCGTCACTTAACTCCGATTCAGACGTTTCAGACACAGGAGCAAGATCCCTTTCAGGTGCCAACCTCAGATTTAACCTCCCCTGTCTCCCAGGCAACGTTTCCTCTGCCAACTCTGCCCTTCTTCTCTGCACCCGACCACCTTGCGCACTAGTTCCTTCAGCTGAGTCTGACTCTATATCACTTGCAAAGTTACCGTCACCCCCAGAGTCAATACTTGGGCCTTGTGTAGCGTGACCCCCCTCAGCTTGCTCTGGTGGGCAACCAGCTCCATCAGTAACCCTCACAGCTTGGCTTGTCCTCCCCTGTGGCCTCACAACCACAGCTGAATTTTCTTCTTGGAGAGGAGCTGTTTCATCCAAGTGTTCTGAAACTCTGCGGGTGTGGGAGGCATGTATCCAGTTCAGCAAGCCCCCGCACTTCACAGCTGTATTTGTCACTAGAATCACTTGATATGGACCTTTCCAGCCGGCATCAAGGCAACTCTTCCTCACATGCTTGCGAACGAGCACCCAGTCACCCGGACACAAATCAATACACAGGTCCTTCGAGGTCGGGGCAGTCGCAGCTTCAACCTGGTGAGCCACAGAACGGACTACGTCAGCCAGTCCTTTGCAATAATCAAGTTTCAAATCATCTGTGATGTTTATTAAGGCTGTAGACGGCACTGCTGGCAAGCACATCGCCCTCCCCATAAAGATCTCGTGAGGCGAGAGACCTGTCATCCTGTCGGGAATGCTACTGAAACTCATTAACACCAAAGGCAATGCATCAGGCCATTTCAAAGACGTGGATGAACACACTTTTGCCATTCGCATCTTGAGAGTTTCCATTGATTTGTTCCACAATTCCAGATGCCTCTGACCTGTAGCTGCAATGCAGCCTCTGATCAACTTATAAGGCGGCACAAAGCATCCTCATGAGCTCACTATGGAAGTGCGTTCTTCTATCTGACTCCAATGAGGTTGGAAATCCGAAATGTGGTTTGAGCTCCCTAAGCAACAACTTTGCTACTGTGAGACTATCACACCTCCTTGTTGGATAAGCTTCCACCCACCGTGAGAACACACACACCACAACTAAGATGTACCTCAGTCCATTGCACCTAGACATCTCAATGAAGTCAAGCTGGATCCTATTAAAGGGTCCCCCTGACCTCCCAATTTGACTCAATGCAACCACTGTCTTTTTCCCAGCATTCATCTGCTGACACGTAACACATCTGTGAAACACTGCTTAAGCAAACGCACTGAACCGTGGATTGAACCACGTCTGCCTGAACACTCGCACCATGGCATCCCTTCCAATGTGGACTGCTACATGAATCTGCGTTGCCAAAGGACTCAATAAATCATCTGGTAACACTGCTCGACCATCAGCTGAAACCCAAATGCCATCCTCTCTTTTCTCGCAACCTGCCTTGATCCAACCAGCTTCTTCCTGTCCTGATACCTCTCCCTGCATGTGCTTGAGCTCATCCCAAGTGTCTGCTATGGCTAACATCATGCTGAGCTCGGTTCTTTCTGGGCTATCCCCAGTATATTCTCCTTGTTCAGCACAGAAACATGCAACTTAATCCGCATACCTATTCCCAAGCGTGACAAAGTCCTCCCCCCTCCCGTGGGTGGCACATTTAACCACAGCAATCTCCTTTGGACGTTGCAAAGATTCCAACAACTGCCTCACATATTCCACATTTCTAATCAGAGATCCTGATGACGTTCAAAATTCCCTCTGTGACCATAGCTGTCCGAAGTCATGAACCACACCGAAACCATAGTGGCTGTCAGTGTAGATGGTGACTCTGATTTGCTCAGCAACCAAGCAGGCACATGTCAAGGCAATGATTTCAGCCACTTGTGCGGAGTGTACTCCCTGTAAACAAGCAACCTCCACAACTCCAGAAATGGTGCATACAGCAAACGCTGCTCTCAAATGACCCACCTTGTCCCTTAAACATGAACCATCCACAAAGAAGATTTCATCAGATTCAGGCAGAGGTTCATCGACAATGTCAGGTCTCGGTTTGGTGCAAAGTTCAGTCACATCGAGACAGTCATGGTCCTCACAATCTTCATCATCAACATTTGGCAAAGGCATCAAAGTAGCAGGATTCAATACAGAAATCTTTTCAGAGTAACATTCTCTGAGGCAAGTATGACCTGCTCATAGCGTGTGAGTCTGTTATTGGTTAAATCTTAAATGCTGCGTTTTGGTTCTCATCATCAGGAGTTCAACTGAGTGTGGAACATAAACTGTGAGCGGGTGACCCATTACTATGCTTTCACACCTTTCAATGCTGACACCTGTTGCCGCAACAAATTTGAGACATCCGGGCAACGCTGAAGCTACCGGGTCTAGGGTAGCTGAAAAGTAGGCAACTGGTCTACGGACACCTCCATGAGTCTGTGTTAGTACCGACAGTGCACAACCCTCCCTCTCACAGCAAAATAGTGAGAAAGACTTGTTGTAATCAGGCATTCTCAGAGCTGGAGCGCTACAAAGGCTTTCTCTCAGATCCAAGAAGGCAATCAGACAGTCATTATCCCATGGTACCGGATCACTTATGTTCTTGTGTGTCAACCTCTTGAAGGGCTTCGCCTTCAGCGAAAAGTTGGGTATCCATTGACGGTAGTACCCAACCATTCCCAGGAACATCCTGACTTCCTTTTGTGTTGTAGGCACATTCATATTCATAATTGCCTCAACACGATCTGGTGACACCTTTCTCCTGCCTTTCTCAATTCTATGACCCAAATACTGATCCTCAGTCAGACAGTACAGTAACTTGCTTGGTGACACCTTGGTCCCGATTCACAAAAGTAATCTGAGACAAATTCCTAACTTTACTACTCCTAAACTGAGAAAAATCCTAACTTTACGACTTTCGGTATTCACAAAAGGCATTTAGGAGAAGTAAAGTTAGGATTCCTAACTTTTCTACTCCTAAACTGAGACAAAATCCTAACTTTACGACTTTCGGTATTCACAAAAGACATTTAGGAGTAGTAAAGTCAGGATTCCTAACTTAACTACTCCTAAAGTGAGACAAAATCCTAACTTTACGGCTTTCAGTATTCACAAAAGGCATTTAGGAGTAGTTAAGTTAGGATTCCTAACTTTACTACTACTAAACTGAGAAAAGTCCTAACTTTACAACTTTTGGTATTCACAAAAGGCATTTAGGAGTAGTAAAGTTAGGATTCCTAACTTTACTACTCCTAAATGCCTTTGTGAATACCGAAAGTCGTAAAGTTAGGATTTTGACCCTGCTGTGGTATCCTGCTAGGGAAGAATCTCCAAGGGCTTGTGTGTGCTTGCCTCCTGTTAGAAGTCTCAGGGCGATAAAAGACTTCAAAGAAGGACTGGACTGTTCTTCACCTTTTTCTTTTTTCCAATTAAAGAAAGCCTGTAGAAGCGCTGGATCTTTAATCCCCAGCTGAGGAAGTGCTGGAAGAATTAACTAGCACGTGGTGAGCGCATTATTTGGCTGAAATCCAATTGAGAGCGCTGTGTGCTGCAGAATGCACGTAGGGAGAGCTTTGTTTCCTGGAATACTGGGAGGCTCCTGGGAGCACTGTGTAACGGGTGCTCCCGCACGGTAAAAACGCTTACTATGTTGCCCAGTGCGTGCTGAGCGCTTGGTGAGGGCCCTGATTCAAGGCCCGTGAAGTGCGTGGCGAGCGCTCCTATTTTCTCCCACAAAATTCTCTTTGTTGTGGCAAAGGGCATGGCTGCTGGCAGGAGCAAAAGCAGAGGAAGCCCCCATTGTTACCGAGCAACCGTGGCCACCCAGGGTCCCGGTTGTTAGGCAACCCCCACGAGAAGTAGAAAGGGCCACCATACCAACATCACCAAAAGGAAACCGAAGTGCAGCGCGCTCCCTGTGTGATGGGGAAGGAGCCCTGCCCACATCGCACCAGCCGCAGCGGGCCAGCGTGTCAACGCCTGGACGACTTTTCACTTCGCAACCCTCGACGCAGCCCGTTGGTGGATCTGCATGCCTCAGGGCTGAGAAAGGCAGCAGCGGTTTGGTGGCGGCTGCACCGCACAGTTGCGGGCAGCTGCCAGTAGCTAACACACCGGCTGCGGGAGACTGAGGGAGGTCTCCCCACTAGGGTGTTCCATGTGAGGCTCATCCCACAAGCACTGTAGCGCTAGTGCACTGGTGCCCTGTGCCCTGCAGGCAGCTGCTGGAGCACAACCCTTTGGGGGCACCGAGAGATTGCATTAAGGGAGCAGGACGGGCAGAGATCCTCGACGGAGGTCCCGATCCTGCTCAGGCTAGGGTTAGGATCACCGAGCAACCCTGGAGAGAAGCGTAGAAGCGCGGTGTATCCTGAAGGTGACAGAGCGATTATGATTTATGTATAACCTAAACCGACATGCTGTGTGTATGCTTAGGACCTTGGGCATTCATATACAGCGAGATCCCTATAGTTACAAATATGTGAATTAAACGATGTGTTTCGTGATGGTGGTTTTCACATATTTGTTATGACTATTGCAACTGAGAAGCCTTGCTTTAGTGCACTACACGTGATGTGATGACGATTGCCTTACGGCAAAGGCATTGATGATCTACACATTATTGCGACAATGGCCTAGTGGCAAAGTGACAATTGACTTATGGAAATGTGGTCTATGTGTTTTATGCGCGTTTTGATGACAAGTGCCTAGTGGCGCAATGATTTATGTGAGTGGTGGTCTAATGTGTTTTACCTACTACCAAGTAATTTATGATCTATGTGGCATCATGACAAGCACCTAGTGGTGCAATGATTTATGTAATTGTGGTCAAATGTGTTTTTATGTACAATACAAAGATTATTTTTTATATACCCTGGTGTGTAGTCTCTCTATTTGTGGTCTGCCTAGGGTGTCACTGGGTTGTGTGTGTTGCGCAAACGCTTTACACATTGCCTCTGGGATAAGTCTGACTGCTCTGCCAAGCTACCAAGGGGGTGAGCAGGGGTTATTTGGATGTGTAGCTCCCTTATCCTTACTAGAGTGGTGGGTTCTACCTGGCTTAGGTGTATACCCTAGCCAACCAAAAACCCCATTTCTAACATGTATAGAAAAGTTAAAGGTACCCAATGTCAATATTGTTCACAGGTCTGGTCTGAGAGAATCTACTAATGTTGCAGCTCATAATGTTAGAATGGAAAGTACAATGGAGCCCCTGATGGTGTGATCAAGGGGTGTTACCCAGAAGATTCATGTGGTATTAACTGGTGTTCTCACAAGTTGGTGTTGGCCACTTTTCCTTTGGAGTTTGAGAGTTACAGACCTCTATGCTTTTCCCTTTGCTTCTTTGCTGCACCTGAATTAGGCTAACACTTATTTCCATATCCCTAGAAGACTCTTGACCGATCTTCTGCAATGCTGACACCTTCCCACATTTTTCACCTTTTCTGCATTTCCCCAACTTTTTGAGACTTCTTTAGATTTAATCAGTTTTGATGGTTTTAGACACTAAATTAGATGACTTTAGACATTACTCATGCTTGAGAGAGAGGATCTGAGACTCTTCTCTGGGCACCAGATTCTACTGCTTATTCTTTTGTATTTCTGTGACTGAACTTCTTGTTTGTTTCATGCTGATGCGCCTGAACTTCTTTAGGAGGTTTGGCTATCCAGTTGTTATTCTGTACCTTTACAGCATGGTATTGAGGTTCATTTACATTAACTTAACTGCTAACTTGTAAGAACATTTCTGGATTCTATTTACTGATTCCTAGAGCTTATTTGTGTTGCCAGATGGGTTACACATGTTTGACTAATGCCAACTCCCTTCACCTCTCAGTCGACAAAAAAAAGACCCATCGGATAATCAATGGTAAGTGGCTGGCCCAGTGCTGTATTACTCATAAAGCACACTGTAGTATTCAGCAAAGGCCAGATTGACTTCAGCCTGCAATCTAGATATTCTAACCTGAGTATTTCTTATTAACCCAATAGGTGTCCTGTTCACCTCAGCTCTCAGAAGCCAGGCTAATACTGACCTTCCTTGGCGTGTTGCCACACCACATATTCTTGTAAATCCACCCACCCAATTCTATTCATTATATCCCTTTGTTTCCCCCTCAAGACTCTGCGTGTCTGCGCTGAGCACTGTAGTATATGTCTTTTTGGCTTCCCTCAACCAGCATTATTTTGAGAAGTGTCCTCTTTAGACAACATCCCATTGGTTATCTGTAAACAGGGAGTCTTCAAATCAAGCTTGTTGTTGATTCTGATGGAGTGTAAATGTTAAATGAGAGTTGCCTCTATCAATTCTCACTATTAATCGATTTTTATGACAATTATTTTTGATGAAGACATGCTAACTGGCTAAGTTGAAACACGTGAGACCTCATACTGCATCGTAAAAGCATGCAGTGTTCAAAAATGATAATATGAAAACGCAAACAAAGAGAGAAACAATGATAATTACACATGTACGTATTTACGTGTTGTGAGAAACAAAATATAGCTAACATAGAGAGTGTTGTGACCATAATATTCAAATATGCATTAAGAATGAAATAAATGTCTACATAAAGAGGCACCTGAAACGTTAACATGCTTTTCTAGTAATAATCGATATTATGCAAACCTGCCGCATTCTGTAATGTTTATGTGGTAAACGAGTATTTCAGTTTGACACGTTAACCCTTTCCGTGCGTCAGACAGCCGGGAGCCGTCCGGGGTAACAGTGGGTGTGTGCATCGGACAGCTCCCGGCCGTCCTAGCACCCACCCACGGTGGAAGCGATGGAGCTCCCCCCGTGGGCCACCCTTAATGCTGCCCCCACCGGGGAAGGCAGCGGAAGCCCTTCCGCTGCCCCCCGCCCCTCCTCCACGTCATCTAATGAAGTCAGCGCGCCCTGCGACCCGACGTCATTACATGAAACCGGACGCTCTGGAAGCCATTTGAGGGAAAGGAAAGGGGTTTTCTTTTCCTCCGATGCCTCTTTTGAGCATTCCTGCTACACAATCGCGCTGTCGTGCAGCAGGAATGCCCACTAGACACCAGGGATTTTTTATTTTTTAAAGTGATCGACTGTTTGCGGGGAGCGGCCTCTTAGGCAAGGGTCGCTCCCCTTTGGGGGGCAATGTTTTTGGCTGTTTCTGCCCTCCTGGGGGGTAGATTGGGCCATTTCTTTTTAATTGTGCCCACTAGACCACCAGGGATATATTTGTGTGGAGTGGCCCCTTGGGCAAGGGGCGCTCCCCTTTGGGGAGCATTATTTTGCCCGTTTCTGCCCCCCTGGGGGCAGATTGGACCATTTTAAAAAGAATATTGTACCCACTACACTACCAGGGATATGTTTACAGGGAGCGGCCCCTTGGGCAAGGGTCGCTCCCTTTTGGGGAGCATTATTTTGGCCGTTTCCCCCCCCCTGGTTCGGGGGGCAGAAACGGCCGATTTTTTTTAGTTTTGTGTGGCCCACTAGGCCACCAGGGATTTCTGCTTTGTTTTGGGATGTTGGGGAGCGGCCCCTTGGGCAAGGGTCCCTCCCCTTTATGGGGTGATTATTGTGCCCAATTCTGCCCTCTTTGGGGGCAGATCAGCCATATGTTTTCAGTCCCATCTGTCCCCAAGGGGGGCAGTAGCCACTAGACACCAGGTTTTTTTTTAAATGTTGTTGTGGAGCGGCCCCTTGAGCAAGGGTCGCTCCCCATTATGGGGGAATTATTGTGGCCATTTCTTCCCTCTTTGGGGGCAGATCAGCCATATGATTTTAGGCCTATCTGTCCCCAAGGGGGGCAGAAGCCACTAGACACCAGGGTTTTTTAAATGTTGGTGTTTGGGAGTGACCTTTTGGACAAGGGTTGCTCCCCTTTTACGGGGCTGAATATTTTGGCTGTTTCTGCCCCCCTTGGGGGCAGATCAGCCTTATGCTTTTAGGCCCACCTACCCCTTAGCTTGGCTGGTGGATTGTGTGTGGACTGGTGCATTATTTGCATATGTGATTGTAATGTTTTATTTCTCCTTTTTATTCTAGTGCAAAGCTTTTCATTCTTGTTTGCGGTTTCGGCAGTGGTTGTTCTGCAGTTTCGCGTAGTTGCATTTATTTGGTAAGAAAAACATTTCTGTTGTGTTTTCTCCAAATAAGTATTATTGTAATGCATGAATGAATTTTTTGTAAGTGGTGTCATAATGACAGCATATTTAGTTAGTGTTTTGAGCATGACATTCTTTGTGATGTGTTTTGCATTGTCTTATGTGTAATTTTCTTTTCTTTTTCTTTTTTAGTGGGATATTGTTGGTCCTTACTGTGTCTGTGCAGAGTTGGTGGTGGTGAGTCTAGCTGCTTCTGGCAAGTGAGTGGTATAGTTTTGGAGTATATAGGTCTTTGTGATAAAGCCACATTTTGTTTATTATTTATTTTACAAAGTGTTTGTTGTTCTTCACTTGTTTGACAAGTTACCTTTATTAGTAAGGATTATGGCTAGCTGTAGAATTACTGCTCAGCAGGTGGTTGGTATGCTTTTTGAATCTTCCTCTGAGCATGATTATGAGACTGACAGTGCGCCTGAGGGAGAGGAGGGAGTTCAAGATTCTGGCAGTGAGTTTTCTGTCCACGAGGAATCATCTGATGATGAAGCTACTCTCAGTGCGGATGAAGCTACTCTCAGTGCGGATGAAGTGCCTGTTTTAGAGGAGGACACTGATGTGTTGATGGTGCAGCAAGAGGCATCGAGATTGCAGTCTGGGGCTGCAAGGCTTCCTACTGGAAGTGCTGGACTCTGGGTTGATCCAAACATGGTACAGCTGGTGTTGCCTGCCATTAGTGGTGATGCAGGGTGTAGAGTGGATTGTGATTTTTTTTTGCCTATACAGTTTTTTCAGTTGTTTATGGATGATGTATTTTTGGCTGAGATTGTTCAGCAGACTCATTTGTATGCTGAACAGTTCTTGAGAGACAACAGTGCCATACTGAGGGCTCGCTCTAGAGCTACCCGGTGGACTCTCAGAAAGATGAGATGAAGACGTTTTTGAGTTTGACTTTTTAATGGGCTTGATAAGGAAGCCGTCCCTGGCTTCATATTGGTCTACCAGTCCCTTGATGGCAACAGCCATATTTCCTGCAATTATGAGTCGTGATCTGTATTTACTTTTGCTTCGGATGCTGCATTTTGTTGATAATGCCTTGGCATTGCCATGAGATCACCCTGACTGTGACCATCTTTTTAAGATTCAGCCTGTTCTTGATCACTTTGTAGATCGATTTTCAGAGATCTATACTCCAGGGAAAGAAATAGCTGTTGAGTCTTTGGTCCTGTTCAAGGGATGTTTGGTTTTTAGGCAGTACATTCCTAGCAAGAGGGCACGTTATGGAATTAAGCTGTATATGTTGTCTGAGAGTACGACAGGATATGTCTATAATTTCTGGGTGTACACTGGTAGGGATTCCACTATTGACCCCCCTGGTTGTACATCCACTTCAGGAGTTTCAGAGAAAATTGTGTGGGAACTTGCAAGAGGACTGTTTAACAAAGGTCACCATTTATACCATGATAACTTCTACACTGCTGTGCAATTGTTTAAGGAATTGTTTAAAGTGGACACTCATGCTTGTGGCACATCCGCTCTAACCGTAAAGGTTACCCAAAAGAGCTTGTTTGCAAAAAGCTTCAGAGGGGACAGTGCAGTGCCTTGTGTAGTGAGGAACTGCTAGATGTGAAATTTGTGGACAGGAGGGATGTGTACATGCTGACTACCATCCATGATGACAGTACTTCACCTGTAACTGTTTGTGGTCAGGTTGCTGAAGTGCGAAAACCTGTGTGCATTGTAGACAACAATAAGCACATGGGTGGTGTTGATAGAGTAGATCAGAGGTTGGAACCTTACACTGCTGTTCATAAGGCTTACATTTGGCATAAGAAGTTGGCCATCTATCTCTTCAATTTAGCTACTTTTAATGCTTTTGTTGTGTTCAAGCAATGTTCTCCTGCGTCAAAGATGGAGGCAAGATCCCAACAAAAATCACCCATTTCAGATCAATACAAAAATTCTGATAATTTAAAAATACTGCTACACCCTGAATATATCTCACAGGGGAAGTGGGACACCCTCAACAGAGGGAAAATTCTGAAGCTTTGCACAAATATCCGGGGCTTAGAAAATATAAAAACTATAGACATCAATAGCGTCGTGTTTCTGGCTCCTGAGCCCGGTGAGACAAACGAGACAACAGAGATAATCTTCCCTAATCTAGTCATGGCTAACGCCCTAAGGGGAAACAAAAAGCGACTGGATGATTGGGGGATTCAGATTAAGAATCCGGCCCCAAAAAAATATCCAGCTATTTTGAAGAGTGGAGCCGACAACGTACGGCAGGCAAATCATAAAAACTATCAGGAAAGAGTGAATAAAAATGGTACAACAAATTCATCAACAGGCTCCATCTTGCACGGCATCAAAAATGGTCCTAATATAAAACCATGGAGCGAAGGGTTAATTCAAATTACAATGGACGCAGAAGGGGGCAAATGCCTGTGCTTGACTAAGGGGAAGATCAACAAAGATTGGTCCTGGCTACCACAGCCCTTAAACCCCTGTCCCTAACATCACGGCGTCTCTTCCTAACAAGCAAAACTTAGCCCCAAAATTGAAAATTTGCTCCTGGAATATTAGGGGCCTAATGGCCGATGAAGACAAGAGGGACGCAATTCAACACCTCCAGAGTTACGGTATCATCCCGGTACAGGAAACCTGGGCTTCGTGTTCGACACCATGGCTGGACTATACAGCCTACGAATCTCACGCCATAGCATCTCTAGCCGGTGGCCACGCCTCGGGTGGGTAGCCATCTATGTTAAAAACAATCTGGCGACTCAGGTATCGATGATAAGTGAGGGAAGTGGAGACTATATTTTTGTTAAGGCAAAGTGGCTAAAACCAGATACGCCAGCCAAGGTTGAACAAACTATAATTTTAGGTTGCATCTATCTCCATCCATCTAAGATCAAACGAGAAGCAACCCTGAGTAGAATGTTGCCAACAATAAGTGATCTCCATTCCCAGTGCCCAAATGACTTATGGATGATAATGGATGACTTCAATGCCAATTTATTGGCCCCAGATTTAAATTCCCCTCTGGTAGCTCTGGACGACTCCGCCTTGTCTATTCCAGATATAAGCTGCCAGTTCCAACGCAAAGATAATCATGGTCTCAAACTATCAGCTTTCCTCAACCTTCTGGGCCTCAGAATCCTAAACTGTAGATCAGCCGCCAGCCTCCTATACCCATCTTTCAAACTTTAGATTGGCTACACTGGACTACATCTGGATTTCGATTGCCCATTTTCACGCAATTCAGGACTTTTCAGTAACACCCTCTGCGGCAAGTGATCACGCAATCATCACCTGCGACATTACAGCCCCGCAATGTCGCCGTCCAAGAATCAAACTGATTGGTCAGGAGGGAAAACTGGAACCAATAAACAAAATAAGGTGGGTGATAGAACATCAAGAAAAAATCAATTCAGAAGTGGAATCGCTATTGAACAAAGTAACCCAGGGTAATGGTGAATTGTTTTCAATTAAATCATGGGTACTCCTCCTGGAAGAAACAAGGGAAGAATTAACAACAGTGACAAACTCAAGTCCTAACCAATTTCCCCAAAAACAATTGCCTCTCAAAACAAAAATTACTATTGACGACAATAAAACGCAAACTAAATAATATCATGCGCAAAACCGCTTAGGAAGTGCCCGCTTATAGATCCCTAAAGGCAAAATGTATAGATATCCGCCGAGAATATAGAAAAGCAAGATTCGCCTACACGAGAATGAGTGAAGAAAACCATTTGAGTAAAGCACATGAAATTATAAAATCACGTGACCAGAAGCGCTTCTGGAATTGGATGAATAATTGCTGCAGATCCACTCATCATCCCACAGTCACAAATATCTCTCCTACAGCTTGGGACAACCACATCGAAGCTCTCTATGTGGAGACTCCCAGTAATAATGGCACAACTCCCCCCATGAGGAACACTAATAACGTACAGCAGACCACGGAGTCACAAGACCCCCCCCCCATGACCGAAAAGAAATTACTCCTGATGAAGTCATGCATCTCCTTAAAGAAACAATGCGTCCTAGAGGGGCGACAGGCTCTAATGGTATTCCGCCTGCAGTCTTTAAGGGGATGGCATGTAAGTGGGCAACAATCATGGCGCCTTTATTCTGGGACTATAGGTTGTGGAGAAGTATCCCTGAGTCATGGAGGGGATCACTTCTTGTACCAATACACAAAAAAGGCTCAAGATCCATCCCAGAAAACTATTGAATGATTGCGCTTCTAGATGTGGATGGGAAATGTTATGCCAGTATACTGCTACAAGAACTGATGGCTTGGGCCGAAGTGCATAAACTGATCCCTCACACGCAAACGGGGTTCCAAAAGGGATCACACATCGAAGACAACCTGATTTGTATGTCCTACTTGATTGAGACAACATTGGCAAAAAAAGGCAGGGCCCTGCATCTTGCATACATCGATTTCCAAACTGCCTTCGACAGTGTGTCCCGCCAGCGACTATGGACAAAATTAAAAAATTGGGGCATTGATAACAGGCTTTTAACAGCTCTTATTGCTCTATATTCGGATACCTGGGTCAAGATAAGAGCCACCCCACATGGTCCACCACCCAAAAAATACAAACCAATAAATGCCTAAAGCAAGGATGCTTATTGGCCCCAATGCTTTTAAATGTATACTTGACCGATTTACTCGAATGGCTGGCAGGAGCACGAGCTTTTCCTCCTAAATTAGCCGATACCAAAATTCAATCGCTCCAATGTGCGGACGACACAATATTGCTCAATCAAACCCCGATTGGACTACAGTGGTTATTAATGGCATTGTCTCTATACTGCAGAGAGAACTATTTTAAAAATAAACGCGGCAAAAACAAAGGCAATGATAATCTCGCGACAACTAAAAAGGAAAGGTGCATGGAACATTGAAGGTAAACCAATTGAGATAGTCACCTCCTACAAGTACCTTGGTGTGTGGATCGATCACAAAGGATGACCCTCAACCCACATCACGGCAATGCAAGAAATGGCTCAATCTTTGGAGGGCATTTTTTGTAGAGCAGGGAAAGCCATAATATCTCCTGATCTCACACCCTTAATCTGAATAATGGGGGCAAAATTCTTACCGTCTGTAGCCCATGGAGCAATAGCCTTCAAAGATAAGACAACAACATGGCAGGACAGAGCCCAGTCAGCCTGCTTCCGTAAAGTCTTCTTTCTACCAACCGACACCTCACATGCGCAAATACGCAGGGAATTCAACCTCTCATCCCAAAAGTGGATCCTGAAAGCCAGATTCATAGCCTATTGTGTAAAAGCAAAACAAGCCTGGGACAATACACTAAAGAAAAATATCTGGTCAATGATAAACACCCGAGGGTCCACATGGTGTGAATTTTTAGCTCATTGTGTTGAGGCACTGGAAGCAAAGGAAATATGGTCAGCTCCCATACCCATACCAGCGGCAGTGAGACTTTTAATAAAACAGGCGAAACTTCTGTCGGCCAACAGTGATAAGCAAACCACGAAAAATGTAAGTCATGGAAGCTGGGCATCAAAACTTTACAATAGTGGGTCTTTGCCACACTACTTGTCCACCCCTTTAAAACCAATACTGAAACGCCATTTAATGAATTGCGGTTCGGATTGATCCCATTGTTGGCTTACAAATATGGCCGAGGGTACAAAGAAACAGTTGCCACTCAGTGCTGAGCATGCGGAGCAGTAGAGTAATCCTTAATCCATATTCTGTGCATCTGCGAGAAACTCCGCACACTGAGAATATACTGGCTTCGCCCCATTTGGCACTCTTTAAATATACAGACATGTCAAGCTGCCCTGGTCGAGTGCATGAAAAGGCGAATCAGTGCAGCTGGCGGCACCCTTTATGAAATACCTGACAGCAGTAAAGGCAGTTTTGGATTCGGACTATCATACAGAACTATAACGCATAATGCAGTGCCCAGCTTTTTAAGGTTTTCATGTTTTTAGTTGCTTAAAAGGAGCCTAAACCCTTTTTAACATTTATAAACAACAAACTGAAATAACTCTTTTTATATGCTCTTTTTATAATATTTTAAACATGTACATTTCACATTGTTTTGATATTCGGCCTCATTACAATGATTTTAATTAATTGTGCAATAAAAATTATCTTATCTTATCTTACCTGTGTCAAAGATTACTTTTGTTCAGTTTCAGGAGTCTGTGATAAGCAGCCTTGTTGTAGTGGAACAGGCAAGTGTTCCTAGAGTTGGAGTGGTGGAGGATGTGGCTAGATTGAAAGATCACCACTTTCCTGATTTAATTCCTCCCATGCCCCAAAAAAACAATCCCTGTAAAAGATGTGGAGTCTGTTTGGGAAGAGGTATGCGGAAGGAGAGTCGTATGCACTGTGCTGATTGTCCTTCTAATCCTGGGCTGTGTGTCCCCACATGTTTCAGATTGTACCACACTCAAAAGAGTTTTTGGGAGCAACCGTGAGTCTAATAATGCACTGCCTGGTCTGTGTGGTTTTATATAGTTGTTGTTCAGTTTCACGGTTGGCATTAAAATGATGTCTTTAGTTACCACTGTTGTGTTTGTAGTTATAGTTTTGTATCTAGTTCCAATTGGTTTGTGTTTTCTTTCTTGATAAAAAAAAATTGATGACGGTGTGCGTGGACTGGCGCTTGGCTGGCGGTGTGCATGGACAGGCGCTTGGCTGACGGTGTGTGGGGACTGGCACTTGGCTGATGTATGCGTGGACTGGCGATTGGCTGGCAGTGTGTGTGGGCTGGTGCTTGGCTGGCGGTGTGCTTGGGCTGGCGCTTGGCTGGTGGTGTGCGTGGGCTGGCGCTTGGCTGGCCATGTGCGTGGGCTGGTGGTGTCCTTGGCCTGGCATTTGGCTGGCAGTGTGTGAGTAGTGACTTGCTGCTGGTCATTACACACTCTGCTAGTCAAACACCACTGGACACACTATGTCAACCACCAGCCGGTGTGATTGCTGTGTCAGTCATGTGGGCGTTATGAAAGTGATGGACCCTTGAATGGTGCTGTCTGTTGATGTGAATGTTGTAATGTGCTGGGCCCGCGGCTGGAGGTATGAATGGTCTTGTGTGTCACGTATGAAAGGTGTGTGAATGGCCTGTAAAGAGGTTGGTACCTTGCCGTGGCTTTACAGCTCACGAGCTGTGAGTCATTGGTTCAGGCTTTTAACCTTTTAATTATTAACAGTGCATTTCTTTTTTGTGAAATCTCCTGTTAATAAAATTTTACGTTCTGAACCTTCACTCAACCTTGTGCCAAATCCAACCAGTATGTGTGTTTACTTAAGGAATTGTTCATTTTGAAGTAATATTTGTTTTTTCTGTGTCTCTCTGCCAGGGTGTACATTGTCTCCACATTGTCTGTTGATGTGAGTGTTGCAATGTGCTGGGGCCGCAGATGGTGGTGTGAAAGTGTGTGTCAAATATGAAAGGTGGGTGAATGGCCTGGAAAGAGGTTGGTGCCTTGCCGTGGCTTTACAGCTCATGAGCTGTGAGTCATTGGTTCAGGTTTTTAACCAATTAATTATTAACAGTGCATTTCCTTTTTGTGAAATCTCTTGTTAATAGAATTTTTCGCTCTGAACCTTCACTCACCCTCGTGCCAAATGCAACCAGTATGTGTGTGTACTTGAGGAACAGATGGGTAGGCAGTCATATTTGTCTCATCTATCTTTCTGTGCTAAGCTGTAGTCTGTTTCTAGGGAAAATTTACCAACTTTAGATATTTCTGTAAACCAAAAGAAATGGGGAGTGCTGGGTGGTTCCCTCTCATGGATCCCAACAAGTTTTTTTACTCAAAATGTAATGCCAACATCAAAATGTGACTATAATCACACATTTATCTTGCATTAATGTGTCATATTATTCTGGTATCAGAAAAACCACTATTTTCCTACCATCCAGCATTCTCCCCAGGTCTCCCGATAAAAATGGTACCTCACTTGCGTGGGTGGGCCAAGTACCCGCGACAGGCAAGGTCCCAAAACGTATTGAGGAGACATCAAAATTACCTATCACAAAACAACCTAGTTTTGCAAGGGGGGGGTCACCTGGGTTTTTGGCCCGGGCTCGGTGGCCATCTTGGGAAACTACCAAACCCACACATTTCTGAAAACTAGACACCCGGGGGAGTCCAGCGAGGTATGGCTTGCATGGACCCCCCAACGTTTTCCTACCTAGAATCCCCTGCAAACCTCAAATTTAGCTGAAAAAATCAAATTTTTCTCAAATTTATGTGTGGGAAAGTTGTGGAATCACCGGGCTGACACAAATTTCCTACCACCCAGCATTCCCCCAGGTCTCTTTAAAAAATTGGTACCTCACTTGTGTGGGTGGGCCAAGTACCCGCGACAGGCAAGGTCCCAAAACGTATTGAGGAGACATCAAAGTTACCTATCACAAAACAACCAGGTTTTGCAAGGGGGTCACCTGGGTTTTGGCCCCGGGCTCGGTGGCCATCTTGGGAAACTACCAAACCTACACATTTCTGAAAACTAGACACCCGGGGGAGTCCAGCGAGGTACAGCTTGCGTGGACCCCCCAACGTTTTCCTACCCAGAATCCCCTGTAAACCTCAAATTTATCTGAAAAAAATCACATTTTCCACATATTTTTGCGTGGGATCACTGTGCCGGCACAAATGTCCTACCACACACCATTCCCATCAGTGTCCTGAGTAAAATGATACCTCACTTGTGTGGGTGAGGCAAGGGTATGTGACTGGGAAGATCCAAAAACATAGGGATTAAGGGTATAGCACAGCGAATTCTAAGCGCTACATTTAAAAAAAAAGATTTTAGCCAATTCTGCATTGGACACCCACACAAGTGAGGTATCATTTTACTTGGGAGACTGAGGGGAACGCTTTGGGATAGGACATTTGTGCCGGCACGGTTATCCCACACAAAAAAATGTGGAAAATGTGTTTTTTTCAGCTAAATGTGAGGTTTGCAGGGCATTCTGGGTAGGAAAACAATGGGGGATCCACGGAAGCCATACCTCCCTGGACTCCTCGGATGTCTAGTTTTCAGAAATGTGTGAGTTTGGTAGGTTTCCCTAGATCACTGAGCCCGGGGCCAAAAAACCAGGTACCCCCCTTGCAAAACCAGGTTGTTTTGTGATAGGTATTTTGAAGTCTCCTCAATAGGTTTTAGGCCCTTGCCTGTTGCAGGTACTTGGGCCACCCACATGAGTGAGGGACCATTTTTATCGGGAGACCTGGGGGAATGCAGGGTGGTAGGAAATTTGTGTCAGCCCAGTGATTCCACAACTTTCCCACACAGAAATTTGAGAAAAAAGTGATTTTTTCAGCTAAATTTTAGGTTTGCAGGGGATTCTGGGTAGGAAAACGTTGGGGGGTCCACGCAAGCCATACTTCCCTGTACTCCCCCGGGTGTCTAGTTTTCAGAAATGTGTGGGTTTGGTAGGTTTCCCTAGATGGCCGCCGAGCCCGGGGCCAAAAAACCAGGTACCCCCCTTGCAAAACCAGGTCGTTTTGTGATAGGTAATTTTGAAGTCTCCTCAATACGTTTTAGGCCCTTGCCTGTTGCAGGTACTTGGGCCACCCACACGAGTGAGGTACCAATTTTATCGGGAGACTTTGGGGAATGCGGGGTGAGTGGAACTTTGTAGATCCATGCAGATTTCAGAACTTTCCATCGCAGAAATGTGAGGAAAATGTTTTTTTTTTTTTACAAAGTTTGAGGTTTGCAAGGGATTCTGGGTCACAGAACCTGGTGCGAGCAAGACAAGTCACCCCATCCTGGATTCCACTGGGTGTCTAGTTTTAAAAATGTATAGGTTTTCTAGGTTTCCCTAGTTGCCAGCAGAGTTAGGGTTCAAAATCTACAGCTAGGCACTTTGCAAAAAAATGGTTAGTTTTCACTGTAAAAATGTGGTGTGTCCATGTTGCATTTTGGGCCATTTCCTGTCGCATGCACTAGACCTACCCACACAAGTGACATGCCGTTTTTATCGGGAGACTTTGGAGAATGCTGGGTGGGTGTAATTTTGGGGATCCATGCAGATTCCAGAACTTTCCATCACAGAAATGTGAGGAAAATGTGTTTTTTTTTACAAAGTTTGAGGTTTACAAGGGATTCTGGGTAACATAACCTGGTGAGAGCCAGGCAAGTCACCCCATCCTGGATTCCCCTGGGTGTCTAGCTTTAAAAAATGTATAGGGTTGCTAGGTTTTCCAATGTGTCGGCAGAGCTAGGGTACAAAACCTACAGCTAGGCACTTTGCAAAAAAAGGGTCAGTTTTCACTGTAAAAATGTGGTGTGTCCATGTTGCATTTTGGGCCATTTCCTGTCGCATGCACTAGACCTACCCACACAAGTGACGTACCGTTTTTATCGGGAGACTTTGGAGAATGCTGGGTGGGTGTAATTTTGGGGATCCATGCAGATTCCAGAACTTTCCATCACAGAAATGTGAGGAAAATGTGTTTTTTTTTACAAAGTTTGAGGTTTGCAAGGGATTCTGGGTAACAGAACCTGGCGAGAGCCAGACAAGTCACCCCATCCTGGATTTCCCTGGGTGTCTAGTTTTCAAAAATGTATAGGTTTACTAGGTTTCCCTAGCTGCTGGCAGAGCTAGGGTTCAAAATCTACAGCTAGGCACTTTGCAAAAACAGGGTCAGTTTTCACTGTTAAAATGTGGTGTGTCCACATTGCGTTTTGGGCAGTTTCCTGTCGCGGGCACTAGACCTACCCACACAAGTGAGGTACCATTTTTATCGGAAGACTTTTGGGAATGCGGGGTGGATGGAATTTTTTGGATCCACGCATATTCCTGAACCTTCCATCACAGAAATATGAGGAAAAAGTGTTTTTTATTTTACAAAGTTTGAGGTTTGCAAGGGATTCTGGGTCACAGAACCTGGTGCGAGCAAGACAAGTCACTGTATCCTGGATTCCACTGGGTGTCTAGTTTTAAAAATGTATAGGTTTTCTAGGTTTCCCTAGTTGCCAGCAGAGTTAGGGTTCAAAATCTACAGCTAGGCACTTTGCAAAAAATGGTTAGTTTTCACTGTAAAAATGTGGTGTGTCCACGTTGCATTTTGGGCCATTTCCTGTCGCCTGCACTAGACCTACCCACACAAGTGACGTACCGTTTTTATCGGGAGACTTAGGAGAATGCTGGGTGGGTAGAATTTTGGGGATCCATGCAGATTCCAGAACTTTCCATCACAGAAATGTGAGGAAAATGTGTTTTTTTTACAAAGTTTGAGGTTTGCAAGGGATTCTGGGGAACAGAACCTGGTAAGAGCCAGACAGGTTTCCCCATCCTGGATTCCCCTGGGTAACTAGTTTTGAAAAATGTATAGGTTTGCTAGGTTTCCCTAGGTGCCGGCAGAGCTAGGGTTCAAAATCTACAGCTAGGCACTTTGCAAAAAAAAGGGTCAGTTTTCACTGTAAAAATGTGGTATGTCCATGTTGCGTTTTGTGCCGTTTCCTGTCACTGGCACTAGACCTACCCACACAAGTGAGGTACCATTTTTATTGGAAGACTTTGGGAAATGCTGGGTGGGTGTAATTTTGGGGATCCATGCAGATTCCAGAACTTTCCATCACAGAAATGTGAGGAAAATGTGGTTTTTTTTACAAAGTTTGAGGTTTACAAGGGATTCTGGGTAACATAACCTGGTGAGAGCCAGGCAAGTCACCCCATCCTGGATTCCCCTGGGTGTCTAGCTTTAAAAATGTATAGGGTTGCTAGGTTTCCAATGTGTCGGCAGAGCTAGGGTACAAAACCTACAGCTAGGCACTTTGCAAAAAAAGGGTCAGTTTTCACTGTAAAAATGTGGTGTGTCCATGTTGCATTTTGGGCCATTTCCTGTCGCATGCACTAGACCTACCCACACAAGTGACGTACCGTTTTTATCGGGAGACTTTGGAGAATGCTGGGTGGGTGTAATTTTGGGGATCCATGCAGATTCCAGAACTTTCCATCACAGAAATGTGAGGAAAATGTGTTTTTTTACAAAGTTTGAGGTTTGCAAGGGATTCTGGGTAACAGAACCTGGCGAGAGCCAGACAAGTCACCCCATCCTGGATTTCCTGGGTGTCTAGTTTTCAAAAATGTATAGGTTTACTAGGTTTCCCTAGCTGCTGGCAGAGCTAGGGTTCAAAATCTACAGCTAGGCACTTTGCAAAAACAGGGTCAGTTTTCACTGTTAAAATGTGGTGTGTCCACATTGCGTTTTGGGCAGTTTCCTGTCGCGGGCACTAGACCTACCCACACAAGTGAGGTACCATTTTTATCGGAAGACTTTTGGGAATGCGGGGTGGATGGAATTTTTTGGATCCACGCATATTCCTGAACTTTCCATCACAGAAATATGAGGAAAAAGTGTTTTTATTTTACAAAGTTTGAGGTTTGCAAGGGATTCTGGGTCACAGAACCTGGTGCGAGCAAGACAAGTCACTGTATCCTGGATTCCACTGGGTGTCTAGTTTTAAAAATGTATAGGTTTTCTAGGTTTCCCTAGTTGCCAGCAGAGTTAGGGTTCAAAATCTACAGCTAGGCACTTTGCAAAAAAATGGTTAGTTTTCACTGTAAAAATGTGGTGTGTCCACGTTGCATTTTGGGCCATTTCCTGTCGCCTGCACTAGACCTACCCACACAAGTGACGTACCGTTTTTATCGGGAGACTTAGGAGAATGCTGGGTGGGTAGAATTTTGGGGATCCATGCAGATTCCAGAACTTTCCATCACAGAAATGTGAGGAAAATGTGTTTTTTTTACAAAGTTTGAGGTTTGCAAGGGATTCTGGGGAACAGAACCTGGTAAGAGCCAGACAGGTTTCCCCATCCTGGATTCCCCTGGGTAACTAGTTTTGAAAAATGTATAGGTTTGCTAGGTTTCCCTAGGTGACGGCAGAGCTAGGGTTCAAAATCTACAGCTAGGCACTTTGCAAAAAAAAGGGTCAGTTTTCACTGTAAAAATGTGGTATGTCCATGTTGCGTTTTGTGCCGTTTCCTGTCACTGGCACTAGACCTACCCACACAAGTGAGGTACCATTTTTATTGGAAGACTTTGGGAAATGCGGGGTGTGTGGAATTTTGTGGATCCACGCATATTCTAGAACTTTCCATCACAGAAATGTGAGCAAAATTTGTGTTTTTGACAAAGTTTTGAGGTTTGCAATGGATTCTGGGTAACACAACCTGGTGCGAGCCAGACATGTCACCCCATTCTGGATTCCCCTGGGTGTCTAGTTTTTAAAAATGTATAGGTTTGCTGGATTTCCCTAGGTGCCGGCAGAGCTAGGGTTCAAAATCCAGAGCTAGGCACTTTGAAAAAAAGGGTCAGTTTTCACTGTAAAAATGTGGTGTGTCCACATTGCCTTTTGGGACGATTCCTGCTGCGGGCACTAGGCCTACCCACACAAGTGAGGTACCATTTTTATTGGGAGACTTACGGAAACACAGAATTGTAGAGCAACTGTTATTACCTTTTGACTTTTGATGCATTTTTGCCTTCCAAATGTAAGACAATGTGTAAAAAAATAAGTCACTTTGAAAAATGTCCTATAATTCACATGCTAGTATGGGTACCCACAATTTCGGAGATGTGCAAATATCTACTGTTTCTAAACTCTATATTTTGTTCCTATTTCAGAAATACATAGGTGTCTTTCATACCGATTTTTCACCATTTATATTTTCCCAAATGAATTGCTATATACCCGGTAGACAAAAAATCATTTAAAGACGCTGCTCAGTTATTGGTGCTAGGTTCCTCGGGTTCTTGGTGAAGCTGCAAGTCGTATATGTCCCCACAACCAGATGTGTCCAGTGGATGTAACTGTATATGGCTTTCAAAAATTTGTCATACTTAGAAGTTACAGGTGAAAACGTTGGCACAAATGGCTGTTTTTTTCAATTCATTTTCAATTTTTCCTATTTTCAACTGTTAGTTTCTATAAGAAAACCTTGAAGGATCTACACAAATGACCCCTTGTTGAATTCAGAATGTTGTCTACTTTTCAGAAATGTATAACTTTCCAGGACCCATTATTGATTACATACCCATTTTTACCATTAACTTTAAGGAGGTTGAAAGCACAACAAATTGCAAAAATAGGCTATGTCCCAGTAAAATGCCAAAACTGTGTAACAAATTTTGGTTTTCTTACAAACGTCTGCCAGTCCCTGAAAGCTGGAAAGATGGTGATTTCAGCACCACAAACTCTTTGTTGATACCATTTGAAGGGAAAAACCAGATGCTTTCATCTGCAGCACTTTTTCCCATCTTTCCCAAAAAACCTATAATTTAGCTGTATTTTAGCTCATTTCTGGGTCCCCTCCATGGGAATCAACAAACCCTGGATACTTTATAATCCCCATGATGTTGGAAGAAAAGGACGCAAATTTGGCGTGGATACCTTATGTGGTCAAAAAGTTACAGGGGCCTAAGTATAAACTACCCCAAATAGCCAAAAAAAGGCATAGCACAGGAGGAAAGGGAGGGGGGGGGAAGGCCTAGCAGCGAAGGGGTTAATAAAAGGCTTTGAAAATGATAACGTGCAAATAATGTTATAAGAAGATTATTTTAGTAGTACCTAATTTTGACAGGTAGACTCTAAAGAAGAATAATTGAATTAATCAAGAGATGTCGAAATGCATTTATTAATGTGTGTTTTACAATAATACTAACACAACAGTGTTTAGCTAATTTTCATGTAGTCCTCCAATGCTTTTCTATCCTGTGCAAGTGTAAAATCATATGAAGTAGTACCTTTAGCCACTGTGGGAACTTTTCATGAAGTTTCTTTTCTGTATTGTTTAACAATGGACTCACTTCTTGTTAGGCAACACTTTTGATAGAAATGTAACAATATTATTGCAAACCTAGGAAAGGAGCTTGGGAACGGACTGACTGTGAGCACAGTGAAGTTCCACCTACTTCCATGGAAGGGACAGAAATGTAATACAAATTGAATTTAATGAAATCTAATGAACTTGCAAAAGGATTACTTAATTCTTCTGGATTTTTGGTGATGTTTTGATCATCCCATGAGAGGCCTACTGTGAGTGACCAACGGAAACCATATGGACTGATGAAAAGGATACTTTGTGGGTGTACACCGTGAACCTTTCGAAGTATAATTGCCCCCATGGAGGAGGAGTGAGGCTGGCTGTCATTTTCATTTTCCCTGCCTGGCATGCTGATGGACTGACTCTAAATTTCCTTCAAATGCCAAATCTTTGAACTGAACTTTCTGAACTGCAATTCTGGAACCTGCACTTTACCGGCTGGTAAAGTTGAGTAGGAAATAACCTTTCGGCTGAAGGGTTAACTGACTCCTTCTGTGGCACACAATGCTACAGTTCAGACTTGGCCAGATCTAAATTGAAGACGGACTAAATCTCTCAGTCTTGCTTTGTTTTGTATGATTCGATAACTGAGTCCTGAATTGCCTTTTATTTCTCTCTCTCTCTCTTACTCCACAAACAAGCTTCAAATGTTTATTATTTCCTGTACTGTATTGTGAGGCTATTTGTACTAATAACTCGTTATTAAAACTGATATGAAATGCGATTTCATGATCTGTCCATTCGAAAGAGGCTTTAGATAAGTGTTTTTCATGAGTTATCCTTATCGCTTTTGTCTCATTCTTTTAGTCATTCTTCTTGTCTCAAGGTTTGTGTATCAATGTCTGAGAAAAGTAATGAACTAGGCTTGTGTTTGGCAATTCTTTATTCCAGGTCCTCATAAAGTAGTTGCTTCATGTTCTCCAAGTATTCTAGTCCCTGTTAGCTCAACAAAAAGATCCACTGGAGGACCGTGATTTATGGTAAACAGAATGATGATCAGGAAGTAAAGTGTTTCTCCAGGAGTTAACTTGAAATGGGCCTAATGTGAGTAAAAGTTGATCGTGATAAAGAGAACATTTTATAAGCTTTCCGCTGCATCAATTCCACACAAAATGAAGACACATGTCAGACATTTGTCAGGTTCTACAGAAATGCATGATGACGCGATGTAAAGCAATGGATATATGTTCATTTCACAAAGGATTTTCACGCATCCTTTAAAGTCAGGAGAGGTTACGAAAGGAGACTATGGAAGAAAAACAGTAGAAGGATAGTACACTAGAGAGAATTTGGCTTACAGGGAATCACTTCCTGGTTCTAGGGTGCAACTTCCAGGGCAAGGAGGTAAGAGGAAAAATAAAACCTCCTTCTCCACTAGCTTAGGTGCCTCGCATCATTCATTATTGTGTCTGTTATCTTGCTGCTGCTTAGTTCATCATTGACTAGGCCCCTTCATTTTTTGTTACATCTTTTTTTTACCTCTTCCTTTCCCTTTTCTTTCACTTGAACCTCTGTCTTACTGTGCTTATGAAGAAGCTTGAATGTTATCTGTTAGTGAATACAGTTTTAGCTTGATAACCCTCTTTTAGTGTTTGGAGGCTTTGGCACTGGTTCCTCATTGGACATGGAGCTAAATAGGGCATACCCACAACATGAAAGCAGTAGGTTTATCATTGAATACAACACACATTTGCAAGATATATGTGTCTACAGAATACTGATTTGTGAGTGCTTAATTCTTTTAAAAAAGAGTATTGAGCAATGGTTTTGTGAAGGTCCTGAGCTAATGTCCAGTGCTTGTTTGTAACCAGTATGCCCAGTGTTTCTCGATTGCCCCATTTTCCTCTCGATCCTAATTGAGATAATTTATCAAACTTTATTTCAGTTGCAATGGGTGGATGTGTGAGATTCTGGGCAGGACCCATGCACCTGCAGAGAGGGCCATGCCACTGTAAAGTTCTCTGCACTGCATTAGGGAAAATGTGTAGCATTCTTTCTACTTAACACCTACACAAATTTGTGTGCACCACTCAGAGTTTCGGAGGTTGCATCTCACCTGTTGCCATCAACTTCCAAGCCCACACCTTTCATGCATGGCAGCTCATAGAAAACCCTTTAAGACGGCCAAAAATATGCTGCCAGAGGAGACAGCACAGGTGCTGTTGCACTTTCTTAAAGGGTGGTGAGCTGGTTCTATGAGGGAGAAGCATATCAACCTACTTTAGAATATTCAGCAATTTTCCTGGCTCATTTTGTATCACAAAGGGAGGGATACATAGCAATAAGAAGCAAAATGTCCACTAGCCTGGGCAATTCTTTGAAATGTGGTGATCTGGGATCTTAGGGGAAAATAGTTTTTTATACGGAAAAGATGACAACATTGTACTAACTTGGGGCAAATTATGAATACTGAAGATTTTGCATTCTTGGGCCATCCGTGCCAACCAGGAATCACTGACTAAATATCGAAGGTCACAATATCGACCTACAAAAATATCGCAGCAAAAATATCGAAGACAAGAATATCGACATCCTATCTACAAAAATATCGGAAAAAAAATATTGATGTCAAAAATATCGTTGTTAAAAATATCGTTTTTAATTTAAGTTAAAAAATACTGTAAAATAAATTAAATAATATATATAACTAAAAGAAACATAGTTAAAAATATTTTAAAATGCTTAAAAATTATAAGTAATATATATAATTTGAAAATATATTAAACATATACATATAATATATAATATATACATACTTATTAATATGTTTTAATATTTATTTTAATAACTTATAAATTGCTTAATTTATTTTTTATAAATTATAAATACATCTATACACATAAAACAATAATATAAATACAAATTAAATAAATATATGTAACAAATTTTAAAAAATTAAAATTATTTTAAATCTTTTAAAAAATAATTATACAGTACATTAGCTAAAAAAATACAAAATATTAGATAGCGGAGGATATCAAATTACTATTCCCACTCCAGTGAGTGCAACAGTAGGGAAAGTGTTGGATAGCGTAAGGGTAAAAATTACTATTCCCACTCCAGTGAGTGCAACAGTAAGGAAAGTGTTGGATAGCGTAGGGGTAAAAATTACTATTCCCACTCCAGTGAGTGCAACAGTAAGGAAAGTGTTGGATAGCGTAGGGGTTAAAATTACTATTCCCACTCCAGTGAGTGCAACAGTAGGGAAAGTGTTGGATAGCGTAGGGGTTAAAATTACTATTCCCACTCCAGTAAGTGCAACAGTAGGGAAAGTGTTGGATAGCATAGGGGTTAAAATTACTATTCCCACTCCAGTGAGTGCAACAGTAGGGAAAGTGTTGGATAGCGTAGGGGTTAAAATTACTATTCCCACTCCAGTGAGTGCAACAGTAGGGAAAGTGTTGGATAGCGTAGGGGTAAAATTACTATTCCCACTCCAGTGAGTGCAACAGTAGGGAAAGTGTTGGATAGCGTAGGGGTAAAAATTACTATTCCCACTCCAGTGAGTGCAACAGTAGGGAAAATGTAGGATCGCGTAGGGGTTAAATTAACATACTTATACATTTTTAAAAAAAATAAATAACATATTAATAATTATTTAACCAAATAACTATTAATAAATACCTATTAAATTAAATTAATATTTACTTAAATAACATTAAATTACTTCCCACCCTATTCCCCTATAAACACACAACGCACTACACATAAAAAAATAACACAATTAATTTAATTATCAATTAATCAATTAATAAAAATTAATTACCATATAATAATTAATTAACAATAAATTAATTAGCAATAACAATAAATAAAAAATAATCATAAATTAATTATCATTAATATGATTTTTTATTAACCAATTAATAAAAAGTAATTACCAATTAATAATTAATTAACAATAAATTAATAATCAATAACAATAAATATACACATATTAACTAATTAATTATATTTAAATTTCTTCCCACCCTATTCCCCTATAAACCCACAACCCGCTACACATTAAAATTAACATAATTAATTTAATTACCAATTAATCAATGAATTAAAATTAATTACCAATTAATAATTAATTTACAATAAATTAATTAGCAATAACAATCAATAAAAATTAATAATAAATTAATTATAATTAATATAATTATAAATTAACCGGTTATTATAAATTAATTACCAATTAATAATTAATTAACAATAAATTAACAATGAATAACAATAAATAAAAACATATTAATTAATTAATTATAATTAAATTACTTCCCACCCTATTCCCCTATAAACCCACAACCCGCTCTGATACTAAAACGCAAAATTTCCTTTAAAAAAAATTACTATTTTCTAAACATTTAATACATTTCTTTAAAAATAATGATAAAACTTTAAAAAAAATGTTAAACATACATATAAAATACATAACACAAAAAAAAATTGATATTATTAACTATATTTTTGCTAACGATATTAATGACTTCGATATTACTTACTTCGATATTAAAAAAATAGATATTACTTTCCTTAAAGTCGATATTCTGGGCAACGATATTCTTGACTTCGATATTCTGAGGTCGATTCCG
>CAWUFW010024450.1:0-60330 GCA_963921515.1 Calotriton arnoldi | reverse complement strand
GGGCCGATTCCGATCTCGGTCGGAGGCGCACCCAATACTATTCGGTCGGGAAAAAGCCATGCGAAAGCCAGTTTCCCGACCGATCCGTACAGCACACCGAACGAGCAAGTACGATGCGCACAACAGCAAAAATTCCCGGCCGAGCCGTACTCACCCAAACCAGGTCCTGTTCTCCGACCGAGGCGAATCCGGAAACGCCGAATCGAGTCGCACGGAAGGGAAAATGCAGCCCCGTCCGGCCGGACAAGTACGATGCGCTTTCCGTACGCGCCGAACCCGTCGCTACGCACGGCACGTCAAAGCATCCGGGAGAGGCGCACATAAGCTCCGAATCGCGCCACAACACGATCCACGGCTACGAGACGAACACAGCACAGACGAGGACGACGCGAAGCGACGAGGACGAAGCGAAGCGACGAGGACGAAGCCAAGCGACGAGGACGACGCGAAGCAACGAGAAGGACGAACGACACGAACCAACCATGAATCCCTTCGTCCCGATCATACCAATATTCTACATCTACTACCGGAACAGGCACGGACGCGTACGGCGCAGAAGGTAAGTCAGACACCAACCACAAAACACATACAACACGTACACGACACATCACACACATACACGGGGAATCTGAATATACTTGCAACAGCAGCACCATAGGGGCGGGATGCCCATCACCAATGCCACATATGCACACAGGGGCCTGAATGCGCGCCACCACCCCAACCCAGGGGGGGCTGGATGCCAACCACCACAACCACCCTTAGCCAGGGGGGTGCCAAATGCCCACCACCACTACCACCCTTAGCCAGGGGGGCAGGATGCCCACCACTACTACCACCCTCACCCAGGGGGGGCAGGATGCCCACCACTACTACCACCCTTAGCCAGGGGGGCTGGATGCCTACCACTACTACCACCCTTAGCCAGGGGGCAGGATGCCTACCACTACTACCACCCTCACCCAGGGGGCAGGATGCCCACCACTACTACCACCCTCACCCAGGGGGGGCAGGATGCCCACCACTACTACCACCCTTAGCCAGGGGGGCAGGATGCCCACCACTACTACCACCCTTAGCCAGGGGGGCTGGATGCCTACCACTACTACCACCCTTAGCCAGGGGGGCAGGATGCCTACCACTACTACCACCCTTAGCCAGGGGGGCAGGATGCCTACCACTACTACCACCCTTAGCCAGGGGGCAGGATGCCCACCACTACTACCACCCTTAGCCAGGGGGCAGGATGCCCACCACTACTACCACCCTTAGCCAGGGGGGGCAGGATGCCCACCACTACTACCACCCTCACCCAGGGGGGGCAGGATGCCCACCACTACTACCACCCTTAGCCAGGGGGGCAGGATGCCCACCACTACTACCACCCTTAGCCAGGGGGCAGGATGCCCACCACTACTACCACCCTCACCCAGGGGGGCAGGATGCCCACCACTACTACCACCCTCACCCAGGGGGGCAGGATGCCCACCACTACTACCACCCTTAGCCAGGGGGGCAGGATGCCCACCACTACTACCACCCTCACCCAGGGGGGCAGGATGCCCACCACTACTACCACCCTTAGCCAGGGGGCAGGATGCCTACCACTACTACCACCCTTAGCCAGGGGGGCAGGATGCCCACCACTACTACCACCCTCACCCAGGGGGCAGGATGCCCACCACTACTACCACCCTCAGCCAGGGGGGCAGGATGCCCACCACTACTACCACCCTTAGCCAGGGGGCAGGATGCCCACCACTACTACCACCCTCACCCAGGGGGGCAGGATGCCCACCACTACTACCACCCTCACCCAGGGGGGCAGGATGCCCACCACTACTACCACCCTTAGCCAGGGGGGCAGGATGCCCACCACTACTACCACCCTCACCCAGGGGGGCAGGATGCCCACCACTACTACCACCCTTAGCCAGGGGGGCTGGATGCCTACCACTACTACCACCCTTAGCCAGGGGGCAGGATGCCCACCACTACTACCACCCTCACCCAGGGGGGCAGGATGCCCACCACTACTACCACCCTTAGCCAGGGGGCAGGATGCCCACCACTACTACCACCCTTAGCCAGGGGGCTGGATGCCCACCACTACTACCACCCTTAGCCAGGGGGCAGGATGCCTACCACTACTACCACCCTTAGCCAGGGGGGCAGGATGCCTACCACTACTACCACCCTTAGCCAGGGGGGCAGGATGCCCACCACTACTACCACCCTTAGCCAGGGGGGCTGGATGCCTACCACTACTACCACCCTTAGCCAGGGGGCAGGATGCCTACCACTACTACCACCCTCACCCAGGGGGGCAGGATGCCCACCACTACTACCACCCTTAGCCAGGGGGCAGGATGCCCACCACTACTACCACCCTTAGCCAGGGGGGCAGGATGCCCACCACTACTACCACCCTCACCCAGGGGGGCAGGATGCCCACCACTACTACCACCCTCACCCAGGGGGGCAGGATGCCCACCACTACTACCACCCTTAGCCAGGGGGGCAGGATGCCCACCACTACTACCACCCTCACCCAGGGGGGCAGGATGCCCACCACTACTACCACCCTTAGCCAGGGGGCAGGATGCCCACCACTACTACCACCCTTAGCCAGGGGGCAGGATGCCCACCACTACTACCACCCTCACCCAGGGGGGCAGGATGCCCACCACTACTACCACCCTCACCCAGGGGGGCAGGATGCCCACCACTACTACCACCCTTAGCCAGGGGGCAGGATGCCCACCACTACTACCACCCTCAGCCAGGGGGCAGGATGCCCACCACTACTACCACCCTCACCCAGGGGGGCAGGATGCCCACCACTACTACCACCCTCACCCAGGGGGGCAGGATGCCCACCACTACTACCACCCTTAGCCAGGGGGCAGGATGCCCACCACTACTACCACCCTCACCCAGGGGGGCAGGATGCCCACCACTACTACCACCCTTAGCCAGGGGGCAGGATGCCTACCACTACTACCACCCTTAGCCAGGGGGGCAGGATGCCCACCACTACTACCACCCTCACCCAGGGGGGCAGGATGCCCACCACTACTACCACCCTCACCCAGGGGGGCAGGATGCCCACCACTACTACCACCCTTAGCCAGGGGGCAGGATGCCCACCACTACTACCACCCTTAGCCAGGGGGCAGGATGCCTACCACTACTACCACCCTTAGCCAGGGGGGCAGGATGCCTACCACTACTACCACCCTTAGCCAGGGGGGCTGGATGCCTACCACTACTACCACCCTTAGCCAGGGGGCAGGATGCCCACCACTACTACCACCCTCACCCAGGGGGGCAGGATGCCCACCACTACTACCACCCTTAGCCAGGGGGGCAGGATGCCCACCACTACTACCACCCTTAGCCAGGGGGCAGGATGCCCACCACTACTACCACCCTTAGCCAGGGGGCAGGATGCCTACCACTACTACCACCCTTAGCCAGGGGGCAGGATGCCTACCACTACTACCACCCTTAGCCAGGGGGCAGGATGCCCACCACTACTACCACCCTCACCCAGGGGGGCAGGATGCCCACCACTACTACCACCCTTAGCCAGGGGGCAGGATGCCTACCACTACTACCACCCTTAGCCAGGGGGCAGGATGCCTACCACTACTACCACCCTTAGCCAGGGGGGCTGGATGCCCACCACTACTACCACCCTTAGCCAGGGGGCTGGATGCCTACCACTACTACCACCCTTAGCCAGGGGGCAGGATGCCTACCACTACTACCACCCTCACCCAGGGGGGCAGGATGCCCACCACTACTACCACCCTTAGCCAGGGGGCAGGAAGCCTACCACTACTACCACCCTTAGCCAGGGGGCTGGATGCCTACCACTACTACCACCCTTAGCCAGGGGGCAGGATGCCTACCACTACTACCACCCCCACTCATAGGATGGACAATGCATGACACAACAAGCACACCACAACCTAGGGAATGCAAGATTAAGACATCCCCCCACCACCATGACAAGCGTGTGAGCAGGCTGTGTCAAATGCCTACAACACCGAACATGACATTGAACATACAATGTGACCCCCTAGCACATGTGCCACACATATATGTGTGTGGCACCCACAATGCAAGCAGCCCATGACCATTGTGGCAATGGGGCCTAAACCCCCATCATCACAGTGACCAAAAGGCAAGTGTGGGGTCCATAGCTGAAGCACATTTTGACCATTGTGGCAATGGGGTCTAAACCCCCATCATCACAGTGACCAAAAGGCAAGTGTGGGGTCCATAGCTGAAGCACATTTTGACCATTGTGGCAATGGGGTCTAAACCCCCATCATCACAGTGACCAAAAGGTAAGTGTGGGGTCCATAGCTGAAGCACATTTTGACCATTGTGGCAATGGGGTCTAAACCCCCATCATCACAGTGACCAAAAGGTAAGTGTGGGGTCCATAGCTGAAGCACATTTTGACCATTGTGGCAATGGGGTCTACACCCTCATCATCACAGTGACCAAAAGGTAATTGTTAACAAAGAAAGAGCTGCAACTGCCAAACTGCATGGATCATTCCTGGTCACAGAACCAAAAACTCATCTGTGGCAAAGTAGTGTATGTGTCCCATTGCAACATAAATTGGGGAGCCAAATACTGCAGTGCAAATGAAACATTCCTTTGGCCATGTGCAGACAAACAACACCCATGGGGGCTGAGACCGTCAACAGTCATCAATGACACAATGACAGAAGTGACCATCAGAATGCAGAACCACATATTTGCACCAATGGGCACACAAATGCAGATACCCTGTGGAGACAGCAGATGTGAGGTGAACAGATACCATACCATGGCAGCAATGGGACACACAAACCATGATCACTGTGCTGACCGATGACCTAGGAGTCCCAGGGACAGCAGGGGAAACACACCAAACAACATACAGCCAATGGCACACCCAAGATATGCCAATGCAGTGGTGCAGATGCACAAACACAAACAGGCAGACCAACACTGTCATCATACACAGCAGGTGAGGGGTGGGGGTGCCAGTGTCCCCAGGCAACAACACAACACATGAGGAGAGCTGAATACCAATCATACAGATGTGCATACACTGCCACACTAAGCTAACTCATGGATCCAAATCCCCTATGTGGGCAAGCAGGCATTGACAGGTGAGAGGGAGCACAAAACACACATGTCACACAGGCACGTAGGAACAACAACTGACACAGCAAGTCACAGACACACCACAGCACCACCCCCAGGGCCCCCACAATGTGGTGACCCTGGGCTGAAGAAAAATACCACTGTGATGACAAAGCTAAATGTCGTTCACACTGTGAACCACAGTCAGGTGTCCTGAGCAACTAACTACCATCACACCTACACAAGCACAAATCAATCAGCATGGCCAGTAAGCCAAGGCCAACATGGAGGCAGGGGACTAGCCGGGCAACAACTCTCATCTGCACACACTCAACACCACACCCCTCGACCTCCAACAATGTGCAGCAGTGAAGTACACATGCACTGGTGACATTGCACATGCACCCATGACTATTCCAGGGTGGTGGGTGGGAACCAAGGTGTAGAAACACATCACACATGGACACTCAACAAGACTCCTGAATGTCTGACACACTGCACACTACTCTGTACATGGACATGACGGCAATACCACACCGACCAATGGGATCCCAGCCACAGTCACACACCAATGAAGAAGCCAAGGTCACCCACAAAGAACACACATAGACAACAACCAACATTGCAGCCCGGACCCTAAGGAGTGCCAGCAGTCACACACACAACGTGTCACAATCACTGAAAGATAACACAAACTGGAAATCACATGACAGGGGCAAACAACAAGTGCCAAAGGGAAACCTGACTGTGACCCATCTGCGTCAGCACACAAACTCTGCCCTGACAGCAAACACACCTATGGGTGACACCCTGATGACCAGTAATGTGCCATGCACCCACATCACAGAGAACACAGGGAGAAGACTTTGGGGGAACATAGCTCAAGTCAGCAAGCATCACAAACAGGTACAACACTAGGGATCACAGCATGCGCAGATGAATGGAAGTGAACACACAGACATGCACATACAACACACACCTTGGGCGCAGGCAATGTCACACGTGTACACACTGCCATGAGGGGACTCCACTCCTGTGTGAGGAAAGCTGTGCCATATGTTGCCTCAGTAGGGCCCCATCATGTCAGCTGAGCACTTGGTCACACAATCAACAATTAGCACCAAATGAGGGCTCCCATCACATCAGCCTGGTCATGGATGTGCCAACGGAATCATCAGCACAGATCCAACACACTTGTATAGCAATGTTGCACTGACTACACGGATGAGTCCCTCCCCATTGATGCCCAAACCTGCATGTCCACTGGAGATGGCAACACGGTCAGGGAAGTAGACAAATGCAACGATGGCAGGCACAACAGATGTGCAGGGGTGGAAGCCACAGATATGAAATTGCCAATGTAAGTAGGAAACCCATTGCCAAATACTGAACACATGACACCCTCAGATGCTGCTATTGATGACATGGATACACCACATGATAGGACACATTCCCCCTGGACCACATGGGTTCCTGCACAGTAACACTTCATAATCATGAGACCAGATATCACCATCACTGCAGCAAGGGCATGGTTAGCTGCACCAACAACATGTACATCTGAAGCATGAGCACTAGAGAAAAGAAAGTTGCTTTATTCAGCATATGTGTTGAGGCCAAACGAAGTCCTGAAAAAGAGCAAAGGCCAATGGCCAGTCCATTGTCAAAGTTCAAACAGGGTGACACTGGCAGATGTCACCCTACGCATGCCTGCACAATACCAGGGACAATCCACTAGGAGGGGCAACCGGGGGGCAGGCCAGGCACCGCAGGGACAGGATCAGGGCTCACCAGGGGGAGTCAGGGAAGGGGTGGTGGGTGCAGGAGAGCCACTGACAACTGCAGTGGAGGTGTCTGACATGGTGTGTGCCGGCACAACTGGGGGCATGACACAGATGTCGTGGGTGCCGGCACAACTGCAGTGGACCCTGCAGATGGGGTGGACAGGTCCGCCACTGCAGTGCCCAAGTCAGACAGGGCGGTAGTGGACTCCACTGCAGTGCCTACCTCCAGGGGAGGAGAATGGGGAACAGGCAAGGTGGGTTGGACAGAGGGGGGACACCCTCACCACATCAGTGGCACAGACAAGCGCAGCGGGGGTGTGGTGCTGGGAGAGCAAGTGGCAGGGGGAGAAGGCCGGAGCATCTTGGGGATGGTATATCTGTGGGTGGGGGAACCTGGGGCAGGGTGTGGTGGGGGCACCTGTGCAGTGGGGGCCTGAGGGATGGAGGACGGAGACCTTGTGCCTGAGCTGCAGGGTGGTGGCGGGGTCTTGCTCTTAGCACTCCGGGGGGACTTGCGGGTGGGGGCCTCAGTCCGTCTGCGCCTGGGGGAGGGTGTCCGGGGGCGAGGGGCACTCTGCTCCGTGTGGGTGGGCTTCCTCTTCCCCCGGGATGCTGGAGCAGCTTCATCGGTGGGGAAGAGGCCGAGGTCACAGAGGAAGAGCTGCTGTGACTTTGGGGTTGCAGGTGAGGCAAGGGAGGGTGCTTTGGAGGGAGAGGGAACTGAGGACTGCGCAGTGCATGTGGATGCGTGTGTGTGTTCCAGGGCCCCATCCCCTGTGAGTCTGGCTTCAGTCCCCTGAATGTGCGTGCGTGTGCGTTTTGTCATTGGCGTGTGTGTCAGTGTGCTGGATGTGTGTGTGCTGGTGTGTGCCTGTGCCAGTGTGTGTGTGCCTGGGATGGGTAAGGTGCTGGGGAGTGTGGATGGAGCAGAGGCAGGAGGGGTGAGGGACCGTTTGAGGAGGGACACTGCTGCCGTCAGGGAGGAGTCCATGGACCTATTGCCCCTCTGTAGGTCAGACATGCCCGATGAGATGCCCTCCATGAACGACACCAGCTGAGTCAACAGCGCGGTGTGCGCATGGAGGACACTCAGCATGGCTGTCTGCCCTACATGGAGCTGGCGAAGGAGGTACACAGACTCCTCACTCAGGGCAGCAGGGGACACAGGGGCAGGGGGTGCGGTGCCTGGCCCAAAGGAGACACGCTCCCGGACATGGGAGCCTCCACGGACCTGGGGAATGGGAGCCGATGGGAGGGCGGTGGTGGTGCTGGTGGTGGCGGGGACAGCAACACTAGCTGGGGTGTGGTGGCTGCTGACACCCGCCTCCACAAGGGAGTCATCCTCCGAGTTGCTCTGGTCCTCAGCTGAGGTGGATGCTGCTGAGGACTCCTCGGTGTGGCTCCCCTCGCCCTCCGTGCCACTGGGTCCCTCCGACCACTCCTCGGCTGCTGACCCAGTCTGGCTCTCCGGCTCCTCCTGGTCCGTGGAGCTGTCCCCTTCCGTGGCCGTGGATGTATCTGCAAACAATGGGGAAACAGACAGACATCAGTCACCTGCACCAAACGCACACACCACTGTGAGCACAGCACATTACAGAGCAAGCCCTGGCATCATTAGTTGTACATTGCTAAAAGTGCCCTAATTGAACAGGAGAAGTCAATTGTCAGTCTGATGCCAAGCATGGCACTCACATCCCACATGGCCTTGCACCCATCTGTCTGGTGTCTGTTGGATTGCAACACCCCAGTGTTGACACATGCACCAAGTACACAGTAGTTGGACAGTGCAGAGGACACGGTGTGGACACATCACAGCTCTTGCCACTGAGTCAGTACAGGTTTACGGATGTAAGGGATGCCCAGAGTCAAATAGGAAATGCATGTGATGCATACCAGCGACAGACACCATGATGCACCCATGTCCTGATAGCCAGCGCCACTATGGTGTGCATGTAGCACATGTCACTCCCCTGCAGGATCACCAATCAGTAGACACATGCCATGGCGGAGGCATGACTGCAAAGTCATACATCACTGTCTCAGTGATGTATGACTTTGCAGCCAGACAACAACACTCTGCACTGTGTCACAATAGTAGGTCATGGGGAATGCAAGTCCTGGAGCTGCACAAGTGCACATGTACATCCCCCCACAACACATCCTCTTAACCCTCATCTGTCCAGGTCATACCTATTGGACATATGGGAGACCTGTGACACTACCCTCTGAACCTGAGCCCTCACACTCTGCTGTGCATGGGGAACAGCTGCCTGAACTTCACATTTACATGCCCCAGTCTGCATGGGCAGCTGATCAGACACCTATGTGTCACACAAGTATCGTCTCCTATGGTCACATCTCCAGTGGCATGCTGAGCCCCTACCAAGAAACTCCACAGCAGTCCTGGCGACTAATCCACAGCACACTGACACAGAGGCAGACACCTGAGGGGTCAAATCACTGTGCACAATGTGTCCTCTGATACACGGGAGTGGGAGTACAGAGTGTATTGTATGGCCTGGAGTAGGCATGACTGTCCAGCCCCACATGAATGAGGGATGAGCCCTGGACTGTAGGCAGCTGGCTAAGTATGTGTGACACACGTCATATACATACTCCTGGGGCCCAAACATTGTTCCCACCCGCAGCATGGGTGTGTGCCAGGTACCCCAGCCACATGTGGTGGATCAGCTCAGCAATTGGACCACAGATCAAAGTAACACGCTGAATACATGTCAGAATACAGGCATTGTGTAAGCAATGGACCCACCCATGATGCCCACCACAGAGTCAGGGAAACAGATGCTGTCTCCCACCTTGAGTCAAGCAAACTGCAAGGACACAGTCCTAAGTGACAGAATTCCCTGCATGTAAGGGCCACACCTGGGTATCAGATGAGGAGTGGGCAGTGCACAATAGAGGGACATGGCTCCTGGACAACATGACTGCTGTACTGTGGCAGTTCAACCTGGCCCGAGGAGGGCACATAACATGTTAGACAGAGTACACAGTGCAGTCTTTGACTCACCCCTCCTTGCTGCTCTCTGGCCTTCAGCTGCCCATCCAGGTCTGGAAAGACCACCGCCAGGATCCTGAGCATGTGGGGGGTCAGGGTCCGTGTTCCGCCCCTCCTGCGAGGAGGCGACAGCTTCAGCTGGACCCGTGCAATCCTCCGGGTCCAGCCCCGAAGGTCCTGCCACCTCTTTTGGCAGTTGCGGATCCGGCGCTTGTAGACCCCCACGGACCGGACAGCCCGGACGATGTCCTTCCAGATCTCATGCTTCCGATGGGCAGAAGCCTGTCAGGATGACAAAGTGATAAGGCCATTACTACACATGCAACATATCCGTGCATGACACAGTTGCATATACATGTCGCAATCACAGGGGCACATGGTGTACCCAGGCAGTGCACGGCTGCCCATGGACAGTTTTCCAGAAGTCACTACATGGTATCATAGCATGGGGAGTAAAACCCTGTTCAGAAGCACTGTCACTGCACCATACCTGTCCAGTGCAAGTCACTACACACTATGGGGGGTGACAACTACTCAGTGAGCCTGCTAGCCAGTGGTGTGCTGACTCTCAGCCTTGCTAGTCAGACAAAATGCACATTCAGAAAGGCAGTGCACAGAACACTCACCTGCTCCCCTGGTGTCCCATACAGCTTGCTGTACTGTGGAAGTAGGCTGTCCAGCAGGGCCTGGTTCTCTTCAAGGCTGAAGGCTGGGGCTCTCTCCACAGTACGTGCCATTGCAGGGTCCAGAGGGGCAGAGACAGCAGCAGTGCAGTGGCAGATGTCGTCCTGGAGCATGTAGTGCAGGCAAGTGGGCTCTCAGGGGAACATGCAGCAATATATATGTGCTGGAGAGGCAGATACTGTCCCTTGTGTCCAAAGTGATAGGTCCAAGTCGTTTGCATCTTCTGAATCTGGCCAATCCATGGAATAGCAGCACCAAAACACGCCCACAGCATCCTTCAAAATTTCAACTTCATGACATACATGATTTTGCAACATTGTTGTGGGTGACCAACTGATTTTCCAGCAACCGACTCGTTCGAATATTCGAAAACGCGTCCGTTGCCAGGCAAGCCCATTGTCAATGGGTGCGCACCGATCGGTCCATTGAGGTACAACGCGCACAGGGGTACAACGCGTACCCGCACACATTGAATGCAATGGGCCGGCCGGAGGCACCGATCGGTCCATTGCAGTACAACGCGCACAGGGGTACAACGCGTACCCGCACACATTGAATGCAATGGGCCGGCCGGAGGCACCGATCGGTCCATTGCTGTTCAACGCGCACAGGGGTACAACGCGTACCCGCACACATTGAATGCAATGGGCCGGCCGGAGGCACCGATCGGTCCATTGCAGTACAACGCGCACAGGGGTACAACGCGTACCCGCACACATTGAATGCAATGGGCCGGCCGGAGGCACCGATCGGTCCATTGCAGTACAACGCGCACAGGGGTACAACGCGTACCCGCACACATTGAAAGCAATGGGCCGGCCGGAGGCACCGATCGGTCCATTGCTGTTCAACGCATCACTGTACATGTGACTGGCATATGTCAGCATGCCTGTCTCAGATGGACATATGCCAGCCACAGATAGCTCCCAGGGAGTGAGGGGCACACCTACATCACGACAGCCTGTCCAAACCTTATCATAAGGCATGTAAGGCTGCATTTCCTATTGTGTGTATGTTGGTGTACATTTTGTCCTGTGGGTGTCACCTGTGGGCAGCCACCCCCAGGCTGTGCACGTGTTAATGGGGACAGGATCCTGGGTGTTACGTGTACGTGACCACTGTGATGTGCAACTGTTCATATCTGTGCATGTGCCATGGTCACATTTCACAGTGGTGTTTGTGTATGTCATGTCACATACCCCGTGAGTCCCATGTGGGACGGTATGTTTGAGCCAGGGTGTCCCAGTGGCACAATAGTGATGGCCCTCCACAGTCTTTGTGCATGTAGTGTTTACAATGTCTCTGATTTCATGTGCACAATGGGAGACAGTCTCCACATCCACGTTGTGTGTGCATGGACTCTGATGTTGTGCGTGTGTGTCACAGACGTCCATGGCTCTCCTGCCATGGCAAGTGTGGCCACTACCTGTGGGGGTCATGTTTGTTTTGTTGTGGTGTACACATGATACTCCAGGTGATGCCAGTGTCCATGTGGCATTACAGGGTCCCTGGGAATGTGCCTGTCGTTGAGCTGTGGTGCCTGGGGCACATCTGTCCTCACATGTCACTGGGGGGTGACTGTGACACAGCATCATGATATCCAATGGGCCAACCTGGGACAAATTGATGCCACCTGTAGGACCGTGTTGACAGATGTTGGCCATGTATGTACCATACATGTCGTTCCGGTACTGCACACTTCATGTAGTTGTGCCTCATGATGATGTATGTTGGGATCTTGAGTGTGTTCAATGCCGCATATGTGGGGTGACTGACGATCTTGCTTACTTCTCCTCTGCACTGCAGGGCTCCTGCTGTCCATCGGCCATTCCCAGACCTGGCAACGATGGTGGAACGGGACAGCATCCGACGGTACCGCTTCACCAGGCAGCTGATTGAGGATTTGGCAGTGCAGTTGTCCCCACATTTGCAGCCTGGCCGGCCGTATCCTACAGCGCTGACCCCCAAGGTGAAGGTGATGGCAGCCCTACACTTCTTTGCCACCGGTACCTTCCAACATACTGTGGCGTCTGCTGGTGGGATGTCACAGACCATGTTCAGCCGTGTGCTCCGCGATTTCTTGGCGGCAATGTTGCTCTTCCTGAACCGGTACATCTATTTCCCTAGACTGCGACGACTCACTGACGTGAAGAGTGACTTTTATGCCCTGGGGAGGATGCCGCATGTCATTGGCTCCATTGATGGGACACATGTGGCTTTGGTACCACCACAGGCCCAGGAGCAGGCCTACAGGAACCGCAAGCACTACCACTCGGTCAATGCACTGGTGGTGTGTCTTGCAGACATGACCATCACACACGTGTGTGCCCGTTTCCCTGGTTCAGCACACGATGCCTTTGTGATGAGGAGTAGTCGCATCCCCAGGTTGATGGCACAGATGCAGAACCAGCGTGCCTGGCTTGTCGGTGTGTACTGACTTTGTGCCATTGTGTGTGATCTGATCTGTAGTATTCCGCCCACTTTTCCAAGTCAGCTGATGTGCACTTGTCTGTCCGTAGGTGACTCGGGATACCCCAACATGCCGTGGTTGCTGACACCCCTCAGGAACCCTGTGACACCTGCCCAGATGCGCTACAATGAGGCACATGGTCGGACCAGGAGAGTGATTGAGCGGACCTTTGGTCTCCTGAAGAGCCGCTTCCGCTGCCTGGACAAGACCGGAGGGTCCCTCCCATATGCCCCTGCGAAAGTGTGCAAGATTATCATCGTCTGCTGCATGCTCCACAACCTGGCAGTGCGGAAGGAGTTGCCTCTCATCCAGGATGACGATGACCAACATCCGCCACCTGTGGAGGATCCTGGCCTGGAACACGATGCCAGTGACGATGATGATGATGATGGTGATGGTGATGTCCGCACACAGCTCATCACCAACTTCTTTAGCTGAATGTGAGTATCCTGAGGTGTCATGTCAATGATGTGAGTTGGCATGATGTGTGGGTGGTGCTCTGGTGCTGTTGGAGTGTGTCCATGGGCTACTTGACTGGATGTGTGTTGCGATGTGTGCTTACAGGTGGGCTGTACTCCCCAACAGTGTTCACATGCTAACTTGGTTCTGGGTGGGTATCTTGTAACATGTATTGTGCATGAGTTTTGCTGTTCTGTCCTGTACTCCATTGCTTTTGACTGTGTGTCATTTCTGTCCTTCACAGGGTACTTTCAGATTCGTTTGGTCAACTGTGTCCACCGACAACGTGATTGCACATCCAGGCTGGTAGCTGTTGTGTCCCTACAGGTGATGTGCGCCACACCCATGGACTTCCTTCTGTCTACAGTTGTTGACTGTGTGCCCGCTACCAGGTGGGGTTACCTTGCATCTGTAGTGGTTACGGCATGTTGCTACTGTGTAATAAACCTGTGCTTCACTTAGTGATGTGCGTTGTCTGTGGTCACACATTTGACTGCCATTTGCTTACTGCACCTGTGGGCTACTTGACTACAACTGGGAATGGGTGTGGTGTCTGTGCATTGCACCGTCTTCCCTGGCAACATCAGTGTAGGCAATGAGTCAGATGGCCTAGGTGTGTATGTGTTGTGTAGCCCTGGTGGTGTGTCTCCCTCATATGTGTCACGTTGCCTGTACTCACATGCCTGTGTTGTCCTTGCTGTTGCAGTTCGCATACACAGTGTAATTTTGTTGTTCATCATCCCCATAACAGCACCCACGTTGGAATCACGACAGAGGCAAGTATGGTGTATTATTGTGTTTATTGTGATACATCTGTGATAATAGTGCATAGGATGGATTGTGCTGTACATGAATCTTGCAATCCCAAGTTCCTAGATGAATAGAAAGTCCAGGTAGACAGGATCCCCAGTATCGGGGCCACAGTTGTCTGACACATTGTTCCAACTTGTACTCCCCATGCAATGTGTGGGAGTAGTGTTGCCATCAACAGGGTGAACAGTCTGTGCACAAAGGCGAAAATCCAGAACAGGTTCAGGCTTCCTGGGAGTTGCGCTTGGCCATCAGCCTCTCACTTTCCCCTCCTCGGACGACCCCTCTTCTTGGGGGGGGCCCTCAAGTGCAGGCTGCTGCGGTGCAGGGGACTCTCCGCCAGAGTCCTCCTCCCTCCCTGTGGCAGTTGCAGTTTGTTCGGTACCAGATGTTGTTGGCACACAGGGAGGTGTGGACTGGTTGCTGTTCATCTGGCGGAGGCATTGTAAAATGTCCCTGTGCACCGCCGTCATCTCATGTAGTACATCCCACTTGGACTCCACGCGGGTCATGTGGGAGTCCACACGTGACATGTGGGAGTCCACACGTGACATGTGTGACTCCACATGGGACATGTGGGAGTCCAAGCGGGCATGATGGGCAGCCTGCTGCTGTTTGATGTCTCTGAGGAGCCCCACTACCTGGCTGAGCTCTCCGGTGCTGGACTGGTACGCATCAGCTATGCGTACCAGTTGTGGGTCTTCATGCACACCAGCAACGTCTGCAAGCAGCGACCTCTGTCTCCCACCCCTCCCACCACCCCTGCTGACATGTGCAGTGTGTGCAGTTGCACGCACAGATAACCCTGGTCCACCTCGGGGGTTGGTGGTGGTGGTGGTGTCCATGGCCCCAGGTTGGTCCAGGGTCACTGCGCTGGTGTTGTTCCTTATTCTGTCCATGTCGGCAGGGATGGTATTCGTGGTGACAGTCGTTGGAGGGGTGGGTGCAGGGGGTGCAGCTGGTGGACCTGCTGGTGCTGCAGCTGGTGGTCCTGCTGGTGCAGCATGTTGACTTGCACCGGATGTGCCAGGTTGTTCTTCATCGTCCGAGGAGGACAGAGGCTGTACGACGCCAGTGAGCTCGGCATCCTCTTGAGCCTGGGACTGGGACTCCTCAGCGTCTGCTGCTGTGTCCCTATCATCACCTGTTTTTGGGAGACACAAACAATGTATGTCATGTTTCTGCAGGCATCAGTGGTTGACACACCTGACAGTTGTGACTGTGCCTCGGGGTGCGGGCCTGTACATTGTATTGTCCTAAGTCGTCACAGTCAGGGGTTGATATTGGTGTGGCACATTGTCCTGCATTATTTGGGCATTTCTATGTATTCTCTGGGGTGTGAACATGGTCTGCATTGATTGTGTTTGGTTGACAGCCAGACCTCCTTCCCACCCACCCACCCACCCAGTCAGTTATCCCACCATGGAACGTGCTTGCATTGCAGGGAGTGTAAGTTGTCTCTCAGGATGTCAGTCAGAGGTGTCCTGCTGTTTGTTGGTGCACAGTTGGCAGCAGGGCCTTGTGCTCCCCACAGCAGTAGCCAGTGTCAGCCATCTTGTGAGTCCTTCTCCACTCCCTGTGATGTGAGCATGGTTCAGGGTGGTGTTGATGGGACAGTTGTGAGGCTGAGCAATGTCTGTGACTACCACTCCCATCATGCTATTGCCTCCACCCCCCTTCCCAGCATGCCCATGCTTCCTTCCTTTTGACTCTGCTTCCCTGTGGGGTGGGCTGGCTGTGCTGACAGGATGGCTGGGAGTGTTGTCCTGGCAGTTGTTTGGCTAAGAGTCCCAAGAGTGTCCCTGTGCTTCACACAACATAACCCAGGGTGGTGGTGCTTTGTGGGATCTTGTGTTAGGATGGAGGGCATTGCATTCTACCAGGTGGGTACTGTGGAGTTTGTGTTGGGGGGGGTGTGAGGGGAGGTGCTGGTGACTATGGTCAGTGCTGCAAGTCCCCCTTCCCACCCAGCCAGCCGGATATCCCACCATGGAACGTGCTTGCATTGCAGGGAGTGTAAGTTGTCTCTCAGGATGTCAGTCAGTGGTGTCCTGCTGTTTGTTGGTGCACAGTTCCCAGCAGGGCCTTGTGCTCCCCGCAGCAGTAGCCAGTGTCAGCCATTTTGTGAGTCCTTCTCCACTCCCTGTGATGTGAGCATGGTTCAGGGTGGTGTTGATGGGCCAGTTGTGAGGCTGAGCAATGTCTGTGACTACCACTCCCATCATGCTATTGCCTCCACCCCCTTCCCAGCATGCCCATGCTTCCTTCCTTTTGACTCTGCTTCCCTGTGGGGTGGGCTGGCTGTGCTGACAGGATGGCTGGGAGTGTTGTCCTGGCAGTTGTTTGGCTAAGAGTCCCAAGAGTGTCCCTGTGCTTCACACAACATAACCCAGGGTGGTGGTGCTTTGTGGGATCTTGTGTTAGGATGGAGGGCATTGCATTCTACCAGGTGGGTACTGTGGAGTTTGTGTTGGGGGGGGGTGTGAGGGGAGGTGCTGGTGACTATGGTCAGTGCTGCAAGTCCCCCTTCCCACCCAGCCAGCCGGATATCCCACCATGGAACGTGCTTGCATTGCAGGGAGTGTAAGTTGTCTCTCAGGATGTCAGTCAGTGGTGTCCTGCTGTTTGTTGGTGCACAGTTGGCAGCAGGGCCTTGTGCTCCCCACAGCAGTAGCCAGTGTCAGCCATCTTGTGAGTCCTTCTCCACTCCCTGTGATGTGAGCATGGTTCAGGGTGGTGTTGATGGGCCAGTTGTGAGGCTGAGCAATGTCTGTGACTACGACTCCCATCATGCTATTGCCTCCACCCCCTTCCCAGCATGCCCATGCTTCCTTCCTTTTGACTCTGCTTCCCTGTGGGGTGGGCTGGCTGTGCTGACAGGATGGCTGGGAGTGTTGTCCTGGCAGTTGTTTGGCTAAGAGTCCCAAGAGTGTCCCTGTGCTTCACACAACATAACCCAGGGTGGTGGTGCTTTGTGGGATCTTGTGTTAGGATGGAGGGCATTGCATTCTACCAGGTGGGTACTGTGGAGTTTGTGTTGGGGGGGGTGTGAGGGGAGGTGCTGGTGACTATGGTCAGTGCTGCAAGTCCCCCTTCCCACCCAGCCAGCCAGCCAGATATCCCACCATGGAACGTGCTTGCATTGCAGGGAGTGTAAGTTGTCTCTCAGGATGTCAGTCAGTGGTGTCCTGCTGTTTGTTGGTGCACAGTTGGCAGCAGGGCCTTGTGCTCCCCACAGCAGTAGCCAGTGTCAGCCATCTTGTGAGTCCTTCTCCACTCCCTGTGATGTGAGCATGGTTCAGGGTGGTGTTGATGGGACAGTTGTGGGGGGGCAATATGTGTGACTGCGACTCCCATGATGCTATTGGCTACACTGACTTGGCCAGCATACACAGAATTCCTTCCTTTGAGTGGTCTTCACTGTGTGTTGGTGTTGTTGTGGTGGCTACATGTGTGGATGTGTGTGTTAGTTCTATTTGTGCCACTGCCTAGCTGTAGTTGTGGTTGTGTTTGTACATGTGTTGGCACAGTTGGATGTGACTTTTTTGATGGCATGTGTTGTGTTTATCTGACTGACATACACATTTTGGGATGATTCTGTTCTAGTTGCTGTGTAATTGCTATGAGTGCATGGTTTGACTCTCCCCTTGACAGTGATGTGTGTGTTTTGTGGCAGTTTATTGTGTACATTTGTTGTGTACTCACCAGGCTCTGGGATGTCCTCTAGTCCATATACGCTCACTGGCGGAAGGATGGCCCGCACCTTCTCCTCCCAGGGCCTGAGGTATACTGGCTTGGCAGGAGGGCCACTGCCGGTGTATTGGCTCAGGTGGTAGTCTTTCTTGAGCAGCTCCCGGACCCTCCTGCGCACGTCATACCACCTGTTCTGGATGTCCGTCTTTGTGCGCCGACATGGTGATTGGGCGTTCACCCTGTTGATGATCCTCTCCCACATCTTGGTTTTCTGCGACATGGGGGTCTGTTGGACCAGAGTGCCAAACAGCTGTGGCTCCACCCTGAGGATCTCGTCTGCCATGACTTCCAATTCACTATCTAGGAACTTGGGATTCTTCTTGGGGGGCATGGTGATGGGTGGTGATAGTGGGTGATGTGTGTGTTGGTGTGCAGGTGAGGGTGTGTGGGTGTGTGTTGTGCTGGGTGTATGTGAGGTAGGTATTTGTTGGTGTGCTGCTGGTGTGTGGCTTGTGTGAGGGATGAGCTGTGGGTGTGTGGTTGCTTTCTCTTGGGTGCTGGCAGTGGAATGGCATTTGCAAAGGCTCATGGTAGTGATTTGTGTCCTTTATATAGGTGGAGTTGTTGGTGTGTCTTTGTTCTCTGTCCCCACCCCCCCAGTATTTATTGGCTTGGTAATTGCTTGTTTGGCCTTTTTTTGGTTGATTTTTCCTTTGTGCTGTTTGTGTATGTTGGAAACGTTCTTGTGACCGAGTCGGACCCTGCATTGGTCTCGTACGGTGTTTTCCGTTTCGTTCACGCTGTGTTTGTGCAGTTTTGTATGCTGCGTACGCGTCGGTCGCGGTGTATTGTGTTGCTTCGGCTCGGTTTTGTATGCGTGTCGGTCGTACGGCTTGTCCTCCGTCCGACTCGGTCGTGTTTTCGCGCCTTGCATCGTACTTTGCAGGTTGGAGTTGGCGGGTACGATTCGGTCGGATTTGTTCCGGGTGCGTGTCGGTCGGTTGGATTCGCGTGTTTTTCCGGCCGGATTGCTATTTTCCGAGCGGCTCGGTCGGTCGGCTTGGTTTCCTGACGTGTCGGTCGGATTTATCGCGGCTTGCATCGTACTTGGCGTGTCGGGCGCCACTGGTACGTGTCGGTCGGTATTTTTTCCGGATCCGAGTCGGTCGGTGCTTTTTCCGGCCCGAATCGGAATCGACCCCTAAATGCACAGATTTACAAACTTTACAAAAAGTCTACACTACACTACAGAGAAATTTCCTGTTCATCGTTTCCCAAAAAGAATACAAAAATCAACATTAACAAAAGACAAAAAATAAAGTAAGTATATCTCTTAATTATTTACAAAACTTAACTGAATAAACTGAAAAACAATCCTAACAAACAAAATATAGCTAATAAACAAATGTTGTTTTTATTTCCCTTCTGCAGCCTACATAATTTCCACTCCTAAAACAACATCAAAGAAATCAACTAAATCAACCAAAAATAGTAAGTATTTTACCTAACATAAAAAATAATTAAATAACAAATAGGCCCTAACTAAACTAAACTAACAAAACATATGTACCACTTGTATAAAACTAACAACTTATTTTTTAACCAACAGAAACAAAAACATTAAAGTAGGAAAAAAAACAAGAAACTTTGAAAAAGCATCAAAAAAGAAAAAACAAATAATATGTAAGAATTACTAAAAATGTAATATATATTAAAATGTTTACTTTTCACTGATATACAAAGAAAATGACAAAAGGGGCTCAAATCATTTCCTCACAAAAATCATTTCCTCACAAAAAGTAAAATTACTACTGTGTTACATGGGCTACAGTTATACAAAAGAAAAATGATCAGACAATAAAATACATTGGAAATGCACTAAATACTACCCCAATTCTTGCTATGGGAGGCCAACCACTAGTGAAACAACAGTAATTAATGTTAAAGAACACGACCACCCCCCAATGTTACACAAATAGAGGTTAGAGATGTTCTAGAAACCATCAAAGAGGCAAGCACCAGCTCACAACAAACTAGCACAGAAATCTTCAAAATGTCCTAACCCGTGACCCCGAGCACGTAACTGGACAGTTACCTGCCATCCCAACCCTAAAATTTCTCATAGCCAGAACAAAAAAATCAAGCAGTCAAACACCACGCCCCCCAATCTTTCTCTGATATAGAACTCCTACCAGAATATACAATGACACACAAAGATGAAAAATTCATCCTTTATGACAACAATGGTCATGAAAAAAGAATTCTCATCTTTGTCACTAATACCAACATCCAAAAATGTAAAACAATGTGAAACATGGATGATGGATGGCACATATAAAATCTGTCCCAAGCCTTTTTATCAACTTTACACTATCCATGGTAAATACCATCCCTTTCATATACGCCCTACTTCCCAACAAACAAAGTACAACGTATATAGGACTACTAACAATAATTAAACAACAAACAGAAAATTTCTTCCCACAAAAAATAATAATACACTTTAAACAAGCAATGATCTAAGCAATTTAAAAAATACATCCACACTCAACAATACAAGGATGCCATAGTCAAAGTCAAATAGTTTATTGTATATGATTACTTAAAATCGTTACAATGTACAAAAATAAAAAATAAAAATAAAAATATTAAACTTAATCTTCCATTGAATTCTACTTTTCAGTGTCGTGGGTACCAAGATTTTAAAATCTGAATAACATTATAATACACATAAAATATTATCTAACATTTTAAAACTATCTGTGCGGGTTCTATTAAAAACTTTCAGAATTACGCAAATGTCTGAAAAAGTCCAAGATTACTTTCAGCTAAATCCTGTTCGAGATAAAGTGACCATTTTAAATTTCCAAACGTAGCCATTTTTCTATGTTATTTCTATCATCCTGTCGCGTTTTTTTCTTGCTGTTTGGACTAGTGGGCCGTGTATGCAAAGCCCCTGCCGCCCTTGATCATGCTTTATTCGTGGCCTCTAAATCGGCTTGCTTTAAAAGTTTCCTTACTTTTACTAGGTATTTGACGCCCCGGCAAGCCAGAATGATTGAGGATCCTTCCAGCCAACGTATCACTGCTTGCCTGCAAGTCCGAATATTCAATTAATTAAAAATTGGTTTTAAAAGCCCCCTCCTTATATCCTTAACAGCTGGGCAGGTACACAGCAAGTGTGTTAGCGTTTCATTACAGAAGCCGCATAGTCAACAGTGTGAAGCTTGATGTTTACTTTGCCAGGATGGTTGTAGATCTTTCGAATCATGCATGCCCAAGCGATATTTTGTGAAACTCTTTTTAGCTCGGTACTGAAATGTGTTAATAAATATGCCTGAGGCTTTGTGGATATGTAAGAGTTAATCACGGTCCACCCATGTCTGCGTTTCGAGATTGTTATTTTGTCTTCCAGGAAAGACTTCTTCTTCGATGTTTTATTTACCAATTTACTAAAAGCTACCCGCTCTAACTGGCTATCCCATGTTGTTTGTATATCAAGTTCCACTAATGATTTTCTCAGGTATGCTCCCCATGAATGTGGAATGTCTTGGTCCATCTGGATTTTAATTTCTTTCCAGCAAGTGTTGTTCATTGACCCCGGCTCAGATGCACGGAATTTGTGGCATAGTTTCACGAAGCCGCTCATGCTCCGGAATTTCTGATTCTGAAGGCAAAACTCCAGCCGGACCTGGGCTGGAGCGGCAGACTTTGGTAAATTAAAGACAGCTTTATAGACCTTTGTCTGAAGATCGTTTAGCAGATCCGCTTCTTTGCCGCACCAAACTACTAGGGCGTATGACAATGTCGGTACTATTTGTGCTGCCATCACTTTTAGAAGATGTGCATAACTCGGGCAGCCCAGTTTCCTGTTCAGGAGTCTGTACGCAAAGATTAATGATTGTGCTTTTGCCTTTAGGTCCATTTTATGTTCTTTGTGTGTTGAGCCTCGCCCTAGTTTTAAGCCGAGATATTTGTAGGCCGCTTGTTCTTCTATTGGGGTCCCTTTTATGTACCATTTAAACTTAGTTTTTTTGGGTCCGCAAGCCATACAACCTTGGTTTTATCTTTATTTATTTCCAAGCTATCTCTATCCAGATATATGACTAAGTTGTTAATCGCTCTTTGCAGCCCGATAGGGCTTTGGCTCAGTACCACGATATCGTCTCCGTACTGTAGGAAGGGTATTGGCTCCTTGACTAGATTTGGCGGATGGCAATCGGCTGATTGCATGTCTTTACTGATATCTGCCATAAATAAATTAAATAGGCTTGGGGCAAGGACGCAGCTCTGTGCAGATGCTGCTAGTGGTGTTAAGTCCATTGCCTAGTTTCACTCTAGCCCAGGTTTCGCTATACAGGGCTATTATTGCATCCAGTAATTTATTCGGCAGCCCCCATACCCTTAGTTTTTCCCAGAGGCGATTTCTGCTTACTTTGTTGAATGCGGCTTTCAAATCGACAAAACATGCAAATAACCGAGTTTTCTTTTTTCTTGCCCTTTCAGTTAGGAGTGCCAGCGTGGCCAGGTTTGTCAAGGTACCCATCCCTTGTCTAAAACCAGTTTGAAACTTTGGAATTATGTTTGTCTCGTCCATCCAATCTTGAAGGTGAAGTAATAGGCATGATCCGTATAGTTTGGCCTCAACATCAATCAGTGATATCAATCTGTAGTTTTCTGGTTTATTATGGTCTCCCTGTTTGAATATTGGGTGGATGATGTTCCCTTTCCAGGATTTGGGGACATTGTTCTCACTGTAGATCAGATTAAATAATGGCGCAAGGTAATCAGCCCAAAAGTCCTATCTAACTCTTCTGTTTGCCAACCAAATTTTTGTGATATGTATGTTGATAGGCCTCCCCTCGGGTGACCAAATCTTGCGAATTTTACTGCTAGGATGTGATGTTCAATGTAACCAGATATTGCATTGGGTTTCATTATCCAAGTTTCTTGAAGGAGTATTATATCTTGTTGTTCGAGGAAGGACAGAGTTTCGTGGTCATGACCCATGTTTTTAAATCCGTGGACGTTCCATGAACAGATCTTTATCGTGTTCTGACTTCCATCCTTCAACTCACGGCCCTGCTCTTTAGTCTGAACAATCTGCCCACACCTTTCGTCAATCGTGGGGAAGTTTAACTGTTCATTAGGTACGCGTATTGCTTAGTGCTTTTGGCACCCAAGACCAGTCCGTGCCGTCAACTGTAAGGTAATTTAATTGCCTCCCTATTTCGTTGCCCTCTTTTGAATTTGTTGGCCCCAGTGGCGTGGTGGATCGTGCTCCGTGTAAGCATGTTTTTTGCTTTTTCGCAGATGCGTGTTCCAATATTTGAATCTTCTGGTTTATTAAGAGGGGGTAAGGATACCTTGGATGTTTATGCGGCCTCAGTTTAATTCCCCAGAGTTCGAAAGTTGTTCTGGTAGCATATATCCTGTCCACTAGATCCTTTGAGGACCAGGTAGTCAAGGTCTCTTCAGTGTCTGGGTTTTCCGGGGAATTCTTAAATTCCGCGGCTAAAAGGTCTTGCGAAGGTATTCCATTTAGTTCAGGAATTTCTTTGAACAACCGTAAGATATTCCCTCTGTTTAGTGTGTCTTGCCGTCCTCTTATGCAATATTCTGGTACAAATGTCAACTTAGAAGTGTTCTCCTCTGATTATTTTCAGAGCAGCTGACGCTTCCCGAACTTTCCTCTATTCCTGCCTGTATATTTTTGGTATTCGCAATTTCATTATCAATCTGTCTTTCTTGATTTCTTTGTTCTTTGCTAAACTGTTCCTGCAATGTTTCGGGCTTTTTTACTTCTTTTAACCCTTGCTCCAATTTTCCAGCTTCTATATGTATTGCTAGCCCTTTTGGCTCGCTGTACTTGTCGATAGAGGGCAATTTACATGATCTTCCTTTTCTATTTATTGTGATTTTTATTGAATTTTGGCTACTATGTTCTTTATTGTCTGTTATCTGTTTCGCCTTGTTGCCTGGTGTTATTTCCCTTCTTTCCGATTGTTCTCGTCTTTTTGCACCCTTTTCCCTCCCAGCTGTTTGCCATCCAGTCTCTGGTCTGTTACCTCTCTTATCTTCGGTTGTGCTCCTAAACTGTGCTTGCAATGTATTTTTGGCCCCTTCTCTCTTTTTAGTATTTAGAATTTGTTTTGGTTGTCTTGCTTTGTCCTCCTTTTCCCTGCTGTCAGCTTGTGTTCCTTTTTCTGAACCTCCTTCCTCAGTAGCGCTAGTTCTTGTTAGAACCTGCCTTGTTTTTTCTGCCCCTTCTCCCATTTCAGTATATTGGGTCTGGTCTAATTGCCTTTTTAAACTTCCGGGGGTTGGTTCGGGTACTGCAGACGGCCGATAGTTAGATGTTATTTGCAGCGTCTGCTTTGTATTCTCTTTGGAAGTTTCGGCCAGAATTCTTGGTACATTTTGCTTTATGTTAAATCTGTTACAATCCGTTGTATAATTTGGTTGGTCTACACCCGGTATTAGATCTTCCATTATACCTATTATCAATGCTTTATTTTCTTTCCTTTGTACTTTTTGGTTTGTGAAAATGGGGAAGTTTTTTTCTAATTTTAAAGTTGATTGAATATTGTGTTTTGCCCTACCCTTTCGAGCGCGTTTTCTTTGTTTTTTTGTGAGTTTAGTAATTTTTGAGGTATCAGTAGAGCTCTGTGTAACTTCCTTATTTCAGATTCCTCTATTTCCACTTGTTCTATTGCTCCTTTGTCAGTGACTTGTATCCCCTTGGATGTGTACTTTCCTTTGAACTCGTCCTTTCCCTCCTCATCTCTTAGCGTTACTCCTTTTTGTTTGAGATTTGTTGTTAATTGCACTGCCCCTAGGATATCACTTAATATTTCAGGCAGTTTTGCCAATTTATCTATTATTTTACCACAGACACAATTGAAATGCTGGTTGCGATTGTTTGGCTGTAGTTCTGGGGATCCCCTGCGTTTTACCAGGGAAGTAATTGAGTCCAGCTTGGGGGCCGATTTCGATTTCGGCCGGAAGGGCACCGAACGATGGTCGGAGCCCTTCTGACCGAATCGGAATGTGCCGCTCGGATTCCTTTCCGACCGAGCCATTCCGATGGGCTCGGTCGGAAAAGAATCCGACTCGGATTTACGGATGGCTCACGACGGGTTCGGAGAGCCAGTCAGCCATCCGGAAATCCCTCTGTACTCCCCCGGCTGCCTCTTTGCGACCGAGGGAGTACGATGGCAGTTTTTCACTGCCTTTTCGTGCCGGTCTTTCCGGCACGAAAAGGCAGTCGGTCACTGTCTTTGGGGGCCCCCAGTGGGACCCCCATGGGTGCAAGGTCGCCGAATGGCGGCCTGGAGGCACCTATGGTGCCCCTCTGTTGAACCCTGCACCCGGTGGCAGGCACCTTGGGGTGCCGGCCACAGGGTGCAGGGTTGAACTGCACCCCTGCTTTCTCCAATGCCAGCATGCATTCCTTCCGGAATGCATGCTCCCATTGTGGGAGATACGAGTGCGACCGAACAGGGTTCGGTCGCATCGTACTGCCTGGGCCGTAACCGACGACAGCAGGTCGGTCGGTTACGGCTCTGGACCGATGTCGGACGGACCTGAGTCCGTCCGACATCGGAATCGGCCCCTTGGTGTTTATACCTGCAATGTGACCAGCTATTAGGTTTATAAGGTCAATCTGGACTTCCATTTTATCTAACTGAAAGTTCAGAACACTGATTGCTTGTTCCAGTGTGCTTAATAGAGTATTACTCCATGGGGCCGTGTGCAGTTCATCAAGGGAGTTTCCAATATCCTTAGACTTGTGCTCACTCCTGCTTACAGATGAAATTGTTATCGGAGATGAAAAGTTTAATTGATTTATGTTCGTCGAAAAGCTTCCTTCCTCCTGTGTTTTCACTGGTTTGTCAATCCTACTGACTGATGCAATTGTAATTGGTGATGACAAGTTTGGTTGCTTTTTTTCCAATGACAAACTTCCTTCTTCCTGGGCGCTTGTTTGTGGGTCTTTTCTTTGGATCTGATGTGATGGAGTTGATACTAACATTCCTGCTGTTCCCGATGCTCCCTTCTCTTTACACGGTGATGCGATGTTCCCTTCAATTACCTCGTTCAGGGATTCCTGGGTTTGGATGTTAGTTTCTAGTATTTGCAACATGTTAGCATCATTTGATATTGAAAATGAGCTTGCCCAGGCATCATCCAGTTGTATTTCCTGATCATCTGTTTTATTTTTTATTTCCTCCAGGTACTCTTTGCTGTGCTCCTTTGAGCCTCTCCCTGGTGTTTGGTTTATTGACGTGGTGATGCAGTGTATCTGTGCTATTGCTGTCACCAATCTACTTGCCTGCGCTTCCATGATTGGTTTCTGTATGTCTAAGGTTGTTTTTTGTGTGTTGGGGGTACTTGACTGTTGCTGTGTAGAAAGGGAACTTGTTTTACTAGGTATAGGTACACGCTTTTGCTGTAGCTCGACTGTTCCTGAATTATCATAACCTTTGTTCACCACTTTTGCTGGTACTATGGGACATGGCAAACATGCTGTCTCTGTAGTTGGTGCGTAAATGGCGGCCATTGGGTCCTTTAGAAAGAAACATTTCTGGATCCCGGTATTATTACCAGGACTAAGGGATATTGTTTCCGGCGTTGATGCCGAGACTAGCCTCTCTCTCTGTCTATGGGCCTTGATTTTTGTACTTGTTTCTAGCCCTTGCTCTATAACGTTTTTGGTCTTATTTTTGTTATATTTGTTTTTACCTATGTTCGCCTGCCGAACTTTCCCAGATCTCATATTTCTTTATTATAAAATTGCGTTGTTGGCTTGTTTCCCCTTAAGGGCGCCACTGGTGTCCTTTATTTGGTTGCAATAGATGATGGAATTTGGTGTTGGAGTAAGATTACGATTGCTAGACCAATTTTCGCGGAACTACCGCACCGCTGGTGTCCTTTGTTCAGTTGCAATAAGTGGTGAGATTTGTGTTAGTGTTAGTGTTGGTGCCACGCTGCAATTGTTGGACCAATTTCCGTTGATCTACCGCGCCAGGCAGTGTAATTTCGGTACTGGCAGCCTTCTGTGTGTGATTAAGCAAGTTCTTTTGTTGCTCCCACTGCTTCCCACTGCTTCTCCCTCAGCGTTCTATCGCGCTAAATACCCTCCCCCTAGCAAAAAAAACCCCTAACAATCACCCAATCACCTCACCTCTAGAGAGGGAGGGTCAGTCTGGGGGGGCGCCGTCCGTTATTCGGCGTTATGCAGAGTTCGCAGTGTTTGCGTCCTTTGCAGTGCTCTCTGCAGTGCTCTTACTCACTGTTTGCTCACTGCCGCTGCTCAGTCCTCTCACCAGTCCGCACTCCACTCCGCTCCACTTTGCTCCACTTTGCTCTGCTCTGCTCCAAGCACAGAACACAGAGTGCTGACACCAGCGCTTCTCTGCTACTCCGCAGCCTCCCCCACAGCCTCCCCCACAACCTCCAAGGGCCGAGGGACGGGGCCGAGGGTCGGGGGTCGGAGTCAGAATCCCTCGCGGCGCCAATGCGGCAAGGCAAGGCGAAGTAAGGCAAAGAGGCTTCAGGCTTCAGGCTTCAGGGCGGCTTCAAATCTTAGTCCTCGGGTCCCGCCGCCGCCCCTGCCCCCGCTGCTCGGTGTACTCCTTGTGCTCTCCCGCCGCTCTCACGCAAAACCCGTGCCCAGCAAGTAATCTGCGGCTCCTGCCGCGTTTAGCAACTTTCGCCAGGTGCTTTGCAGTAATCTGCGGCCCTTGCCGCGTTAAACGGACTCTCACAGCTCCCACCGCGGCAGACGGGCTGCCGCGTTAAACAAGCTCCGCGCCGGGCAGCACACAGAGTCTGGTAGCCTCAGGGCCAGGTGGTGGGCCAGGTCGGGGGCCAGTACCGGCTTACCGTCTGCGGCTTTCTGGTGGCCCCTCCAGCATCTGCGGCGGCGTTTTTTGCACTCAGCACTCACGGCTGCTCACCCTCCGCTCTGTTCCTCTGTCTGCTCTCTACTCTCCGGCAAAAAGTGCAAGGATGCTATTACCCTTTTAACCAAAATATATGGAAGCATCTCCAAAAATCTGATTAGGATGGCGGTCAGATGAGCATCCGACAGCCATCCTGTCGGGAACGGAATGACCGACATGGAGTCGGCCGTCCCGCCAGGGAAAATATGATCCGACTGCCGAAGAGGCGGTTAGAAACATGCCTCTTAGCATTAAGGCTTGTGCTGCGGCCCGAAAAAGGGCTGCGGCACAAGCGTCACTGCTATGAGGCATTTGAGAACATCCCTGCACCATGTGGAAGGAACCATGTGGTGCTTGCCACATGGTGCAGGGATGTTACGGTGCCCACCAGAGCCCATACCGGAGGTCCCAGGGCAAGGGTGTCCCAGAAACGATTTAGTCGGCTCGTACATGATTTTCGCATTGTACTTGGTCGTTCGGACCTGTGTATGATTCGGTCGTAAACAAGGGCTATGAATCGGATCTGGGAAAGCCAAATTGGATTCGGAGGCCTTCCGAACCACATCGGAATCGGGCCCAAAGTAGTAAGGCCCCAAAAAATTTAAAAAATACAGCTGTAGAAAAAAGGATCCAACAACGCAATCCTCTCAATAACGAAACCCTCAAAAACCCAAAAAATAGTTTTAGAAAAAGAAACGCTCCCAGGAAATTGAAAAATGAAAGGAAATGTAAAAAAGTAAATAGTTTCAATGAAACTGAATACAATTTCCTTTTCGTAAAAAATAAAAAATGCCTCTTCACCTCCATCGCTCCATCGTAAATCGAAATCGGAAACCTGCAAAAATAGAAAAACAACACCCTCCTACAAAAAGACATACAACCCCACATACATTAAATATTACATTCAATATAACAAAACACATTTCAATAACATATAACTAACCCTCTACAACACTATCCTACTCTTAAAAACCCCGACAAACTACCAAAATGACACCATATTACAAAACAAACCTTCATTTAACACTCAACCTTCTCTAACTACACTACTACCAATTCCCCTGTCCCAAAATTACCTTAAAAATAACCGCGAGGTCCCCTCTTCTAAAATGACCTAAAAACAAAATAGATAGAAAACAAAAGCAAGAAGTCCCCAAATAAATGGCTGCATAATAAAATGGGAATAAAGACTTCTTCCCCGAAGATAAGAACGAAGGGTGACAAAAAATTATTCAAACAACTTAAATATATATTTTTATATTATAAAAAGAGAATATACAAATATATAAAATATTTAACTTAAAAAAGTGAAAAAATATATTAAATATTACAATAACATAAAATATAATATGTAATATATATTAAAAATGTTATGTTATATTTATAGTTTACAAAATATTAAATTACCAAAACAATATTGTTAACATGCAAACAATATGACGATGTTTAACAACTAAGGGCCCGATTACGATGTTGTCAGGAAGGGCATTCTAAAACGGAACTTCCTACCGACTCGTACCCGGCTTCGATTCTCCCCACCGACGCATTACGATAGCCAAAACCCATTACTTACAGACCGACTCAGTTACCTCGATTCCGGATTGATACTCCCAAAGAAATGCCTTCCGATTCGTCCAATGGAGCCGTCTGGAGCTGTTAGGTTTGATATCCCCATTCCTGCAAAGCACCCGTTTCATGCTATATTAGGTTAGCAGTGTGTGGCTAAATAGACGCCATTTGTATTCACGTTGTGCAACCCACTGAGTTATCCCCGTAATGTGCAGGCTTCAGTTAGCGAGTGTGACTCCATTTTGTATTTTGTAATCCCTATTAGGCTGCTTAGACTGTGCCTGAACTAGGCCTCATTACTCGTATTGCTTTCCTCAGCAGGACACTGTATTTCGTTATTATTTTTACTTTTGTTCAAGGCTGTTTCTCGACTTACTAATGAATAGGCCATTCTGCCCTCGCATACCTATCCGAGTGTGTAGTTCTGCTCCCACGTTATGAGATGCTGAGGCCCAGCACGGCAACCTTGAGTTGCCGATAACATGTACCCATCTGGCAGGTGGTAGCGCATCCCTCTATGCCCTCTTTGTTCATGTTCAGCCCAGGCCGGTAACTTTCCACTGTGGGCATGGTTGGAGGTTGTTGGGAAGATTCATTACGTGATGTAGTCTGTTGGGGGGCCAGTCCCTCGGCAGACATCTTAGGGTGCAGGTCAGATTGGACTCCTCTGCAGAGTATTGCTAATAAAGTGTATGTTTGTATTCTCTACTGTCTGCCTGACTCTTCATTACTTGGGAAGGCACAGTACGTGGTTGTAAGTGACCCGGGTGACCCTTTTTGGGTCACTTCCTTCAGTTGGCGCCTGAACAGGGACCCCGCAAGGTGACCCGACTCACCAGCAAACAGGTTGCAGGGTCGGGGTACCATCTGGTCAGTCGGGTAGATTGGGGTACCCCACATGATCGAGATTGGTTCACGCAGCTGCCCCGCCTGTCTGATTGGGCGACTCCTTGTCTAGTGGTCACCGGCTGGGGTCCTGAGAAGGTGAAACCTTGGAGTTGACCATTTGGTCCGAAGACTCGGTAGTGAGTGCACCAGGTGAGTGATTTGATTCTTTGAAAAAATTGCGCCATTCTTGAACGGCACGAGCCTCCGGGCTGTGTCTTGATACAGTCTCCTGACTGTCTTGGTGCAGTAGTTTTTAGACTGCCTTGCTTGAACGGCACAAGCCGACGGGATGTGTCATGGTGCGGTCTTTTGGACTGTCTTTGTTTGAACTTGGTGGGTTTGCGGACCCTTTTTGAAAAGACACAGAGGGGCCGATTCCGATTCAGGCCGGAAATCACTCCGACCGAGCCGGACCCGGAGAGATTTCCGACCGAATCGGACTCTAGCAGCCCGACCGAACGAGTATGATGCGTACGCATGCTATTGGACTCGATTCGGTAGGACTCCCATTGAAGTCAATGGGAGCCGGTCGTTCAATGCGTACGCGGGCTCCCATTGACTCAATGGGTGCGAGGCGAACAAGGGCGCCCCCTACAACGGGTACGCGGCGATGCGATTCGCGCCGCACATGCACAGGTAGGGGGGACCCATGGGTCCCCCCTGAGTGCGACTCGCGCGGCTACGCGTACAGGGGGGTTCGACACAGACCCCCAAAGTCTGGCTCCGACTGCTCTTTCGAGCCGGATGGCGCGAGTCGGTCGGACTGCTCGAGGCGCGCATCGTACTTGCCCGGCCGGGGAACGTCTCCATTGCGCGGTGTGAACCGTGTCCGTGCGAGTTAGTTGGAGCGGGTCGGACCCGCGTACGAGTCGGTCAGCGATTTCGCGAGCGCTCGCATCATACTCGCTCGCCCGGACGCACGTACGAATCGGTCGGGAAAGAGGGCTCCGAATCGGATCCGGTTAAGCCGAATCCGATTCGGTGCCCTACCGGCCGAGATCGGAATTGGCCCCAGAGTGTTTGCGAACATTCTGCCAGGCCGACTGGTAATTTGGTCTTCTCTCGAAAAGGACGGGGGCTAGAGCCTGTCTTCTTGGACTTGGTACAGTCTCCGGACTGTAGTGGGTGGTTTTCGGACCGTTTTGGTTTAGTTTTTGAACAATTATTCTCTTGTTTATTTTTCCTTTGATTATTTTCGTTGGTGTTATACTTGTCCATTGGGGACAGTGTATGTGTCTTAGATTAAGATGCCTTGTTTAAGTAAGTTTGGGTGTTTTGGATGTAGATGTTGTTCCACTGATGCTAGATTGGAAGAGAGTCAGCCTGCGCCTCCGGATGGTTCCCCAAATTTCGACGTATACGTCAAGCATGGTATTGGCCCTATTATGTTTAGCACATTGTGGAATAAATATACGAGGGACAATGCTGAGCTACAATGCCCACTTACTGGTTCATTAGATGAGCAAAAATGTAATTTCCTGCAGGACAAATTGTTTGCCAAAAAGAGTAGACAGTCGATGTTTGATTCTCTAAGTGTATGGCAGAAAGAAGCAAAGCAACGGTGTATGAGAGCAGAGAAAGAGGCCCGGAAGAGACAGACACAAACTATAACACAGAAAGCAGTGGCCTATGAAAGCGGAAAGATAGAGAAGTGCATAGAATTTGCAGACAGAAAGTTCTGATTACAGACTGATAAATGTTATGTTACTAGAGAGGAAGGTGATGATTTTGTTGAAGAGCTATTGAATTCTCGCCCTCCACCTCCTTATGCCCCTGAATGTCCCAGTTCAGGGGCAACATCCCAGTTTTCGGCCCCTATAGTGCCGCCCTCTCTGGTGCTTCTGTCTCTAGCTCCACTGCCACAGCCCCGGCCCCACTTGCTTCCCCTCTACTCACGCAAGCCACAGGGGTGGGTGCTGTTAACTCTCCTGTCCTGTCTACTGATTCCTTTGTGACTGCTATGCTCCCTTTCACCCCTAAAACACTGTCTCCCTACATGATGGTACCTGTCTCTGCATCTGCTCTTTCCCCCTTGAGTGTGATACCTCAAACACTGTCAAATTTCGAACGCCTGTGCGTGGGATGCTTGAAGCGAATTGGGCAGTAGCGCGAGACCGCATGGAGAAAGTGTTGGTGCGTTCTGCTCTGGGTGATGAGGAAATGCAAATGGTGGCAAATCAAGCAGCTCCGTGGGCTCGGAATGCGTTCTATACTGTGGAAGATGTGTGAAGTGTGATGAAAGATTATGAGCCATTCATACAGCAGCATGCTCTTAAGCACATGTTGGCCACGTTGATAGTATTGTGGGAACAGTGTTTTCAGGGTGTTGCACCGGAGATTATCTATGACACACGGGACAGGGTATATGCTACAGGTATGGCTTCAAATTAAGTTTTTAGCAATGTAACAACATTGGTGGGGTACCGAGGCAGAAAGCTTCAAAAGGTTCCGACAATGGTGACCCAGTGCCCCATGAGTGAGGTCCATCCCATTTATCATCCTGAAATACCAGAATGCGTGGCTCTGCGGACACTGTAATTAGACCACAAGTCGATGCTCGGTTTCAGGAGCAGTGGATCTATACTCCTTGGAAGAGGAGTGAGGTCCTATCCTTAAAGAGCCAGCTGCCGGACCCCCGGAAAAACCCCACCGCATATTATAAAGAATTGACGGGGCGGCCTCCTCCATAGTGATGACATTAGCTGATACAGAGTTATTTTTCGGCCTGCTGGTGCCGGTAGACATATGGAGGCAGGTTCATACGCAGGATCATTCACTGGAGTTGGGAGGCACATGGGATGAGATCAAAGCTTGGCATAAGTAACGTAAGCCTGGCGACAAGCCGAAGGCAGAGTTATTAGCCTTGCCGGGTTGTATTATAACTTACATGCACTCCCTTATCCCGCCAAAGAGAGTGGATTGGGATAAGTTGACTGCGTGTCGTCAGAAAAAGGATGAAAGTGTGTCAGATTTCTTTACCAGATTTGAAGGGGTGTTTTTGGACTTTAGTGGTCAGGACCTGTCACAGGAGGGTGGTGTTTGTTTGTTAACAGATTTGTCACCAACCTGCTTCCCGAGATTGCAACTAGCTTGCAGGCTTCGGAAAGCACTTGGACGAAATCATCCCCATCAGTGATTTTGAGTATGGCACAGTACTACGAGCATAGTGAGAATGAGGACAAGGAGAAGGTAGAGAAAAATGCAGAGGATTTGAAGACGAGGGTGTTGATGCAGCAAGTTGCAAGGGGCAGAGGAAGATGTTCGGGTTTGGCCCAGCGTCTACCCCATTATAAATATAATAGGGGTGGTACTTCGAGTGCGCCCATTGGGCCTAACCAATGTGCGTATTATAAGATGCAGTCAGAGGATATATCACTCAATAGACAGAGCGGGAACTCTTTTGATGATCTCCGAGGCTGACAGTATTATCACGATGACTATGACATGGGTGAGGTGACAGGGTTGTACCATAGCTAGGACAGCCAGGGACAGTGGGAGGGACCAGTTCCAGTGCCTGTAGATCAGCGCGGACCCTATGTCACAGCGGATTTGCAAGGTATGACGAAGACATTTTTAGTTGATACAGGGGCTATGAATAGCTCTGTTTCCCATTCACTGGTCCCGGGGGCAGCTCTGTCTGGCCAAAATAATGTGTCGGTAGGCTTTTCAGGCATGCCGGTGGTTAGCTCCATTTCCAAACCTCTTGCTTTGACTATTGGTCCCTTCACGGTTGATTCACCATTTTTATTAACGTCAAATTGTGGGGAGAACTTGTTGGGATTGGATTTGTTGAAAATGTTACATGCACGATATTTTGCTCTCCTGACGGTGTATATATGACTATTGGACCACAGGTGGCTCGGGCCAAGCAATGCCTCGCAAAGGATGCCCCCCTCCCCGCTGAGTTTAAAGATGTACCACTTAGCCTGTGGGCTACAGGAGACATGGATGTGGGGTTGCTCCAGATCCCACCGGTCTCCATCCAGATAAAGGATAACGCCAGATTGCCACACATTCCCAGTACAAGATCTCGCAGGCAGGAGAAAAGGCTTTGTTACAAATATTACAGGATTTGATTAAGTCTGGTGTGGTTGAAGAGACAGTGTTGAATGTGTGTAATAGCCCTATTCTTCCTATTCTTAAAAAGACACCCTTGCATTCTTCTGATGCTCACCCTGATGTTTACCACTTTGTAATTGACCTTAGAGAGGTAAACAAAAGAGTGGTTCCCCAGTACCCCGTGGTCCCAGACATTACCACGATCTTGACAATGATTCCCCCGTCAGCAAAATTATTTTCTGTGAGCGATCTGAGGAATGCTTTCTTCAGCATACCAATCCATACAGATAGCAGATATCTATTTGGATTTGCAATAGCCAGTCGGAGCTTTAGATTCTGCATTGCTCCACAAGGCTATACAGAAAGTCCTAGTATTTATAGCCAAGCTTTGAAATCTCAATTGGATCCTTTGGAGCTTCCCACTGGTAATGTGCTGTTGCAGTACATTGACGACCTCCTTGTGGCCTCGGACACTGAGGATGGTTGTAAAGAAACCACAGTTAAATTATTGTTACATTTGGCACACCATGGACACAAGGTGTCACTATCGAAATTTCAATATTGTCGACAGGAGGTCACCTACTTAAGTCACCTACTGTCGAAGGAGGGTCACAGACTAACACCTCAACACATAGCTGCTATTACAAATATGCCTGTTCCTAAGACCCAACGCGAGGTACGCGTGTTCATTGGTATAACTTCGTATTGTCGGCACTGGATCCCTAACTATTCCTTACTAACGAAACCCCTTCTTTACATGACCACCAAAGAAGTGCATGAACCCTTGCCTTGGACATCTGCATGCCAGCAAGCTTTTGAGCAATTAAAGGATGCGCTTTGCTCTGCTCCTGTGCTTGGTACTCCTGACTACCAGAAGCCTTTTGTGCTTTATGTACACGAGGTGAATGGTTGCGCACTTTCTGTTCTAACACAGGGTTTTGGTGGTAAGCAGAGACCCTGCGCTTTCTTCTCTGTTATGCTGGATAACGTTACCAGAGCTCTCCCGAGCTGCCTAAGAGCTGCTGCGGCGGTGGCAGTTTCTATTAGACCATCGGCAGGGCTCGTCCTTGACAATGATCTCACAGTAATGGTACCTCATGCTGTGGATACGCTATTGAATAAGACAAAGACGCAGCACCTTACTAGTGCGCATCTGACTGGATAGGAATTAACCTTGTTTGCTCCGCACATTACCATCAAACGATATGCCACTCTGAACCCAGTCACGTTACTACCCCTCCCTTTGGAAGAAAAGGACAATGATGTCCATGATTGTTTATTTTGGACTGAGGAAGAAACAAAAGGATGGGTAGACCTGACTGATGTTCCCTTATCTGACCCCAAGGGGAACTATATGTTGACGGCTCTTGTTTCAAACTTCCAGATGGCACTGCCACCACACGGTGTTTCTACCCTGCCCCCTTTTCTGTTTTTTTACCTTTTTTTTTACTTTTTCTTGTGACTCGGTTACCGAGTCACAAGATGGCTGCCAACACTTCCTGGTTTGGAGTGTTGGCAGCCAATCAGATTTCACAATGAGATGTGTGGTTAGGCTCCTCCCAGATATCGAAAGTTTTCATTTTTTTAATTTCTCAGGAACTACTGAGCGGATTTACACCATTTAAAAAAAAGGGTCGCTTTCTGAACCAAGAGCTAGCTTTTTGCCAAATTTGGTGTAATTCCGTTCAGCAGTTCGGGCTGTAGCTTTGTCTAAAGTTTCCTATGGAAATTAACATGGGGAAAACGTGTTTTGGGACCCCCCTTTTTTCTCGGCCCCCGCTTAACGAATCACCGCAAAACTTGCAAGAAATGAGCTGACTGGAGCGCCCACTAGTTTTGAAAATTTTGTGAAGATTCGTCAAACGGCGCAAAAGTTATTGGCAAATCAAAAGACGCTTTTCCTGCGGAAACTAGGTCCTAACTATAACTACCTACTGGCGACCGCCAGTAGGTATATATATATATATATATATATATATATATATATATATCACAAAGAAGAAGGTTGCCCTTGTAGGAACGCCACACAGTTGGTAAGTATCTCCGTAGCTTTTATTGCAGGCTGCAGGCAAAACTTACTGTCTCCTCCCAAAATACGCCAAATGCATTTCGGGCTCCTGCCCTTGTTCACTGGCTCATTCAAACAGTCCTCACAGCCAGGTGGACTAAATACCAAATACCCCGCCCATCGTTGCACAATGCTTTATGGGTATGGAAGTCCTTTCCTATTTTTCCATTGTGGATGCTGGACGGAAAGCTTGAATTAAAACTGTACTCCCCATGTGGGTTACATGGAGGAGAAACATCAAAGTTCCTGCTCGTTTTTCGCCTGCAATATTGGATTTACCAACACCAAACGGCCCTCAAAATTTCAAGCGCCAAGGTCCGCTGTCATCACGGCAGAGCGTCCCTGCGACGACGTCGCGCCGCAATTAAATCACAAAGAAGAAGGTTGCCCTTGTAGGAACGCCACACAGTTGGTAAGTATCTCCGTAGCTTTTATTGCAGGCTGCAGGCAAAACTTACTGTCTCCTCCCAAAATACGCCAAATGCATTTCGGGCTCCTGCCCTTGTTCACTGGCTCATTCAAACAGTCCTCACAGCCAGGTGGACTAAATACCAAATACCCCGCCCATCGTTGCACAATGCTTTATGGGTATGGAAGTCCTTTCCTATTTTTCCATTGTGGATGCTGGACGGAAAGCTTGAATTAAAACTGTACTCCCAATGTGAGCCAGTGAACAAGGGCAGGAGCCCGAAATGCATTTGGCGTATTTTGGGAGGAGACAGTAAGTTTTGCCTGCAGCCTGCAATAAAAGCTACGGAGATACTTACCAACTGTGTGGCGTTCCTACAAGGGCAACCTTCTTCTTTGTGATTTAATTGCGGCGCGCCTCGTCGCAGGGACGCTCTGCCGTGATGACAGTGGACCTTGGCGCTTGAAATTTTGAGGGCCGTTTGGTGTTGGTAAATCCAATATTGCAGGCGAAAAACGAGCAGGAACTTTGATGTTTCTCCTCCATGTAACCCACATGGGGAGTACAGTTTTAATTCAAGCTTTCCGTCCAGCATCCACAATGGAAAAATAGGAAAGGACTTCCATACCCATAAAGCATTGTGCAACGATGGGCGGGGTATTTGGTATTTAGTCCACCTGGCTGTGAGGACTGTTTGAATGAGCCAGTGAACAAGGGCAGGAGCCCGAAATGCATTTGGCGTATTTTGGGAGGAGACAGTAAGTTTTGCCTGCAGCCTGCAATAAAAGCTACGGAGATACTTACCAACTGTGTGGCGTTCCTACAAGGGCAACCTTCTTCTTTGTGATTTAATTGCGGCGCGCCTCGTCGCAGGGACGCTCTGCCGTGATGACAGCGGACCTTGGCGCTTGAAATTTTGAGGGCCGTTTGGTGTTGGTAAATCCAATATTGCAGGCGAAAAACGAGCAGGAACTTTGATGTTTCTCCTCCATGTAACCCACATGGGGAGTACAGTTTTAATTCAAGCTTTCCGTCCAGCATCCACAATGGAAAAATAGGAAAGGACTTCCATACCCATAAAGCATTGTGCAACGATGGGCGGGGTATTTGGTATTTAGTCCACCTGGCTGTGAGGACTGTTTGAATGAGCCAGTGAACAAGGGCAGGAGCCCGAAATGCATTTGGCGTATTTTGGGAGGAGACAGTAAGTTTTGCCTGCAGCCTGCAATAAAAGCTACGGAGATACTTACCAACTGTGTGGCGTTCCTACAAGGGCAACCTTCTTCTTTGTGATATATATATATATATATATGAGTTGATAGGAAAGTTTCCGGCCAACAACCAGCTCCTCTCCAGTCGGGGTCGGTGCGAGATCCGGGTGTCATACCCCGGCTATAGATCTGTGAAATCCCGTGAGCACTTCCCTCACAAAGAAAAAGACTCGCACACCAGGGTCAGTGTAAACAAAGAAGTATTATTGGCAACGCGTTTCGACCGGAACGGTCTTTATCACAAGCCAAATTTTCACCATTTGAAACCACCATTTAAAGTGTATTCACAAAACATAAAAGAAGGACCATACAAAACTGGTTAGCCTTATAAACACTGAAAACAGACTTATACAATGCTTTTTGTAGTTCACACACAATTACATGTAGAGGAAAGACTTACTTTCGGTGCTTTGTTACAATGTATCACAGGAGTAATACTTCGTGCTAATACATGGACCAGCATGCCGTAGTGACGGCGACGCCCACTGGGGAGGTCCATTGGTTACTAATTAGGAGCACGTTTGCCTGGAAATTTCGCTGCAACCTTGCCACTGATGAAAGGGAGACCTGAAACACGTCTGGCAGAGGCTGCCTGGGACTTTTAAACACACTTTGTTTTTGGCTGTGCTGTATCCCATTAAAGAACAGTGCATTTAATACGTACTTGGTGGCTCCTTCCACAAGGTTAACCTTTTTGTTGTGAGATTGAGCGGCTGACCCAGTCGCGGAAGTTGCCCCTCTGCAGCAGCGGACCCGTGGTGACTTCAAAGCATGAGGTCATCGTGAAAAATGGGAGGTACATGCCTAATGGGGTCCGTGATGAAAGCAGCGCTTCAACAAGGTTGTTGTTTTTACCCACTTGGGATTTATTATTTCAATTTGGCGAACTCTGGGTGAAACTCACAGGAGTAATACTTCGTGCTACTACATGGACCAGCATGCCGTAGTGACGGCGACGCCCACTGGGGAGGTCCATTGGTTACTAATTAGGAGCAAGTTTGCCTGGAAATTTTGCTGCAACCTTGCCACTGATGAAAGGGAGACCTGAAATGCGTCTGGCAGAGGCTGCCTGGGACTTTTAAACACGCTTTGTTTTTGGCTGTGCTGTATCCCATTAAAGAACAGTGCATTTAATACGTATTTGGTGGCTCCTTCCACAAGGGTAACCTTTTTGTTGTGATATATATATATATATATCCACGCTCAAAAATGTGCCCGTTTGGCAAGAAGCACTCCAACACTAAGCTTAAAGCCCTTTATTAGGTATAGATGTCGTCAGCCTGCTGATCCCTTTCACAGACGTTACACCACTACTGCCTGATGCGTTTCGAAGTTAAAGTCTTCTTTCTGAAAGGCTGGTGGTGGTAAGGAAACAAGCACAGTCCGGTCACAACCACTCTTAAATACATGTAATTGCGCGCCTCCTGATGGGGTGTTCAGCATGAGAATGCGCAGGGTGTTATGGGAGTTGAAGTGCCAGCAGGAATTACTTTCCATATTTAAGTGCATACAATGTCCTGCTGGTACAATTGAAAGCCCGCAGATGAGCCTCAGTAGGCGGGCGCATCTTAAATCCTGTGTTGGTGTCCCACGAAGAGAGGCTGTAAGATTCCAACCCTTGTGGCCCCCTAGATTAGCGGGGTGGTGCATTCTCGGCGGCAGGGCCGCCGCCAACATCTCCACACTCAAAAATGTGCCCGTTCGGCAAGAAGCACTCCAATGCCAACACTGAGCTTAAAGCCCTTTATTAGGTATAGATGTCGTCACCCTGCTGATCCCTTTCACAGCCGTTACACCACTACTGCCTGACACGTTTCGAAGTTAAAGTCTTCTTTCTCAAAGGCTAGTGGTGGTAAGGAAACAAGCACAGTCAGTCACAACCACTCTTAAATGCACATAATTGCGGGCCCCCTGATGGGCTGCTCTACATGAGAATGCGCAGGGTGTTATGGGAGTTGAAGTGCCGGCAGAAATTACGTTCCATATTTAAGTGCATAGAATGTCCTGCTGGTACAATTGAAAGCCCGCAGATGAGCCTCAGCAGGCGGGCGCATCTTAAATCCTGTGTTGGTGCCCCGCGAAGAGAGGCTGGAAGATTTCAACCCCTGTGCCCCCCTAGATTAGCGGGGTGGTACGTTCTCAGTGGCAGCGCCACCGCCAATATCTCCACACTCAAAAATGTGCCAGTTCGGCAAGAAGCACTCCAACGCCAACACTGAGCTTAAAGCCTTTAATTAGGTATATATGTCGTCAGCCTGCTAATCCCTTTCACAGCCGTTACACCACTACTACCTGGTGCGTTTCGAAGTTAAAGTCTTTTTTCTCAAAGGCTGGTGGTGGTAAGGAAAAAAGCACAGTCCGGTCACAACCACTCTTAAATACACGTATTTGCGTGCCCCTGATGGGCTGCTCTGCATGAGAATGCGCAGGGTGTTATGGGAGTTGAAGTGCCGGCAGGAATTATGTTCCATATTTAAGTGCATACAATGTCCTGCTGGTACAATTGAAAGCCCGCAGATGAGCCTCAGCAGGCGGGCGCATCTTAAATCCTGTGTTGGTGCCCCACGAAGAGAGGCTGGAAGATTCCAACCCCTGTTGCCCCCTAGATTAGCGGGGGGTGCATTCTCGACAGCAGGGCCACCGCCGATATCTCCATGCTCATAAATGTGCCCATTTGGTAAGAAACACCCAACGCCAACACTGAGCTTAAAGCCCTTTATTAGGTATAGATGTCGTCAGCCTGCTGATCCCTTTAACAGTCGTTACACCACTACTGCCTGACGCATTTCGAAGTTAAAGTCTTCTTTCTCAAAGGCTGGTGGTGGTAAGGAAACAAGCACAGTCCTGTCACAACCACTCTTAAATACACATAATTGCGTGCCCCCTGATGGGCTGCTCTGCATGAGAATGCGCAGGGTGTTATGGAAGTTGAAGTGCCGGCAGGAATTACGTTCCATATTTAAGTGCATACAATGTCCTGCTGGTACAATTGAAAGCCCGCAGATGAGCCTCAGCAGGCGGGCGCATCTTAAATCATGTATATATATATGACTCCCTCTGGCGTTCTGCCTCCCGAACACCAAATCCAGCAGCACCCGGTGAACAAACTGCAACTTTACTGCATTCCAGGTAATTTTTTTAAAAAGTTCATTTATTCATTCTCAGTTCAATTTCAAATACACACGATCAATTACATTTGAAAGATCGGACCTACGCGTTTCGGCAAATTGCCTTCTACTGGTCAATGTGAGTTCGACATTGTGTTCCATATATCCACTGTCCTTTCTCAGTCTTGTTGACCCTTAAATGACCACTAGAGCGACAACATTCAGTTACTTACTCTGGTCCATGTTATCTTATGTTATGTTATGTTAGTTTATTTTTATATAGCGCTAACTCACCAACAGGTCTCTAAGCGCTTCTAGAGAGGGAAAAGCCAGGACCGTAGGCTGTCGTGCCAATGATAGCGGAGGGAAAGGATAGTTAAACGGTATTGAAGGCCTCCTTAAAGAGGACGGTCTTGAGTTGCTTCCTGAAAGGGAGAAGTGCCGGTTCCATACGAAGGTAGTCCGGCAGCTGATTCCAAAGCTGTGGAAGAAGGACAGAGAAAGCTCTGCCCCCTTTGGAGACAGTTTTGCAACGTGGGATAGACAGGCGGCGGGCCTGTGAGGATCTCAGTGTACGGCCTGGAACGTAATTTTTGAGGCGGTCTTTTATATATGTAGGAGCATTTCCATAGATTGCTTTATAGGCAATACAGAGGCCTTTAAATTTCGCTCTTTGTTTAATGGGGAGCCAGTGTAGCTTACGTAGGAGAGGGGTGGCGTGAGCACTTCTGGGGAGTCTGAAAATCATCCTGGCTGCGTCGTTCAGCACCACCTGTAGTTTATGGATGAGGTTTTGGGGGAGGCCGATGTAGAGGGCATTCCCGTAGTCCAGTCGGGAGACAATTGTGGCTGATACAATCAACTGAAGAGATGTTGTTGAGAGAATAGGGACGAGCTTCCGCAGCTGTCTCATGAGCCCTATACAGGTTCCAACCACTGTGGTGACTTGGTTGGCCATGGATAGTTGGGAGTCTATTTTAATACCCAAACTTTTCACGACTGGTGCAGGTGTGGGGGTGTTGCCCAGGTCTTGGGGCCAGAAGAGATCGTTCCAAGGGTTGTTTTTTGTTGGGATCACCAGGATTTCAGTTTTATCTGGGTTGATCTTTAGTGAATTTGTTGTCATCCAATTCACTATAAATTTTAGGATGTTTTGCGCCAGCTCCTGGGAGTAGGTAGAGTTGTCAATCTTAAGGATGAGTTGAGTGTCATCCACATAGTTGAAAATATGGCAGTCCATGTGGGCTAGGGCTGCTACCAGAGGCTGTAGGTATATATTAAAGAGGAGCGGGGATAGTGCAGAGCCCTGGGGGACTCCGCAGTTGAGAAAGTCCCTATCCGATACCTGCTCCCCCAGCTGCGTCCTCTGTGACCTACCTGACAGCAATGATTCTAGCCATTTGTGTGCTCCTCCCCTATGCCCAAGTTCGAGATACGGGTCAGTAGTTGTTTATGGCGGATCATGTCGAATGTCGCTGATAGATCTAATAAAATCAGGGCACTCTGAATTTTGTTGTCAGCCATAGTTCTGAGGTCGTCGAGTACAGACAGCATCACCAACTCCGTGCTGTGGTGGGCTCGAAAACCCGCCTGTTGTGCTTGGAGTAGCTGGTTGTCCTCCAAGAAGGTCGAGAGTGTTTTCAGAACGTGTTGTTCTATGACCTTTGCTAAAAATGGTAGTTGGGAGATAGGCCTATAGTTCTTTAAATTAGTATCATCAGCTCCTGGTTTTTTTAGCAGGGGGGTTACTCTGGCCTCTTTCAAAATGGATGGTAAATAGCCCGTCTCCAAGGAGTGGTTTAATACCTTGAGAATCTGACTTTCCATCCCTGGGAGGGCCATTCGAAAGATCCTCGGGGGCAGGGGTCTGCAGGTGAGCCTGATTTGGTGCAGTTCATTAATGAGGTTAGGGTGGCTGAGTCCAGGTAAAGAAAATTGGTGAGCTGCTTCCGGGGCTGGGAGGGGGCCTGATGCTGCACTGGGGGGCTCTGAATGATAAGGGTGTTGTCAATCTCTGAGATGATGTCCCTAATTTTTTGAAAAAAGAAGGACTGGAATGCGTTGCAGTCTATGCTCGCAGTTGCCGATTTAGGTTCAGTTTTGTGGCTAAGTTCTTTTAGTATTCGGAACATTTCTTTTTGTTTATTTGCCGCCTCTGTAATTCTTGCCTCATAATATTCGGCTTTCCTGGTTAGGATGGCTTTTTAATAGGAGGTAAGTAGGGTTTTATATATTGCTAGTTTAGCTGTGTCATAGTTTTTTCGCCACTGCCTCTCTGCTAGGCGGAGGCTTTGCTTCTTTTCTCTCAGATTCTCATTAAACCAGGGGGCTCCCTTTCCCTTGGCTCTGATTTTGTCCCTTCGCTCTGGTGCTACTTGATCTAAAGCTTTACACAGAGTGTCCTAGAGTGCTTCATACTCTTGGTCGGGGTTTCCTTGTTTATGTTTGGGTTTTGGGGTTGAGAGCCTAGTTAGAGTGTGCACTAGTTTCTCTGGCTCAATTTTATTCCAGCATCTCAGTTTCCTCCACTCTGGGGGAGGTTGTGGCAGTGGGTTACCCATTGGAACCCAACAGCTAACTAGCGAGTGGTCAGACCAGGCGCAGGGGCTGATGTCCAATAGGCTTGCCCATGGTTGCGAGGTCCAAATGAGGTCTAGGGTGTGACCTTTGAGATGGGTAGGGCCGTCGACCAATTGATGAAGCTCCATCGAGCTCATCATTGACTCGAATTGGCTGGCGGGTGGGACTTCCGGTATCTTATCCCATTGGTAGTTAAAATCGCCCACCACTAGGAGTCGTTTGCACCTTGAGCTGAGGTCCATAATGGCCTCTAAGAAGAGATCATTAAAGCTAGGGGATGCTCTAGGAGGGCGAAAGGCAACCATGAGTAGGAGGCATGAGGATTTCAATAAGAACTTGACCGCCAGTAGGTCTGCGTTTCCTATGCTCTCTGCCATTATATTTGCGACTGTTAGCCGTTTGTTGAAAATAATAGCTACACCACCGCCTCTTATTTTTTCTTGTCTATTATGCCAGAAGGCGTCGAAGTCATCTGGGAGAGCGGCAATAATGTCTGGAACTGAGGTATTGCTCAGCCATGTTTCTGTGAGTGCCAGAATATCTATGTCTCTATTGTGGAGGAGTGAAAAGACCTCTAGGTGGTGCTTCTGTAGGGAGCGCATGTTGAGGACAGCCACCTTCAATCCAGGTGAGCTGTTGGCAACGTTGATATTTTGAGTAGTTGAGTACGGGGTCCTGAGTCTATCTATTCCATTTGTCCTAAGTATTTTGTCAGCTTTCAATTTGTTAATGACATTATTGCTCAGAGCATGGCTGTCTGTAGCTAGTGTCTGAAGTTCAGCCGCCGTGTAGGTCCGAATTTGATCAAGGGTTCTGGCCCCTAGCCCCGGTCGGACGCGGACAGGCGCAGACGGGCTTGCCGTAGGCGCGCGGCGGCGCGCCCGCTGCACGCGTCTGCTGCGCGTCTGCTCCAGCGTGTCTATTTCTACAATTCCTTCCCCCACCAACCAATCAGCTCTGCTGCGCAGCAGCTGTTCCCCCCCTGAGCACTAGACCGCGTTCAAAAAACGGAAGTGCTGGTAAACTGGGAGGCGCTGGCGGCGAGGAACTGAACAAATTCAATTTACACGAGTGCAGTTTTCAGGTAGGACAAGTGAAATACAGTGTTTTTAAAAGCAGATTTTACATGTAATGTACACTTCAATACCGGCTTCTAGCAGCAAGGTGAGGCTAAAACCACATTAAAAAGTGCAATTTAAAACAGGTGCTTGAGCAGTGTTTAGACCCAACTGTCAGCATACCCTGAGGACCGCCTTGTGAGCTTTGGCGTGTCTCTCTCTTGCGCTGCGCATCCGCTCCAGCACGTCTATTTCTACAATTCCTTCCCGCCACCAACCAATCAGCTCTGCTGCGCAGCAGCTGTTCCCCCCCTGAGCGCTAGACCGCGTTCAAAAAGCGGAAGTGCTGGTAAACTGGGAGGCGCTGGCGGCGAGGAACTGAACAGATTCAATTTACACGAGTGCAGTTTTCAGGTAGGACAAGTGAAATACAACGTTTTTAAAAGCAGATTTTACAAGTAATGTACATTTCAATACCGGTTTCTAGCAGCAAGGTGAGGCTAAAACCACATTAAAAAGTGCAATTTAAAACAGGTGCTTGAGCAGTGTTTAGACCCAACTGTCAGCATACCCTGAGGACCGCCTTGTGAGCTTTGGCGTGTCTCTCTCTTGCGCTGCGCGTCCGCTCCAGCGCGTCTATTTCTACAATTCCTTCCCCCCACCAACCAATCAGCTCTGCTGCGCAGCAGCTGTTCCCCCCCTGTGCGCTAGACCGCGTTCAAAAAGCGGAAGTGCTGGTAAACTGGGAGGCGCTGGCGGCGAGGAACTGAACATGTTCCCCGCCATTTGCAATTTGACCACATCAAACTTCAAACATCACAGTGTTTTTGTGAAATATATATACATGCATACTACACGGTGATTCCCTTCCACCATGTTTTTTATATGTATTGTTTTCTTTTTTTCTACATTTTTTAAAACTTTTCTTTTTTTCTTTCTTTTTATCATTTTCTTTGTAATGCACATTTTTGATTTCATGAATGTCAGTCTTATATTTTATATTTCTTTTCCACACTTTCCTAATATCAAGTGAGCATCAGTGTACTCCATTGTTTGTCTCACCATTTGGAAAGAATAAGAAAGAGAAGAAAAGAGAGAGAGAGAAGGAGGTCAAAGCTCAAAGCAATGATGATTGTCTCCCCTGCCGCCTCTTCATCATATACGCTGCTTAACCTTGTTGTCATTCCTTTCATTTCTTTGGGGCCACAGGTAATCCATATTTATATTCCCAAGGTGCAACATGCCCAGATGCCACATGTGTTCTTATACTCCTTATTTCCGATTCTTATTTGTCTAGTTTCCTGAGGTGTTTATAAAGTGCAAATGCATGGCTGTCTCCCCTAATTGCTAATGGGTCATCGTGTCTTCTTAAAATATCTTGGAAAAAGTGCCTATGCAATATAGTGCAATATTTCCAGTGACCCTTCTTTTTGCCCCAAAGCGAGTAACATATTTAAAAGATGTTATTTTATGAAAAGGGGTACCATTTACAATCACAAGTTCTTCTTAAAATGGGGGATAGCTTATGGGAGAGTGCCTGTTCTTATAAAAACTGTATTTAGGACGCCTCATTGCCCGCCCCGATGTTACTTAAGGAGTAAAGTGCTAATGCAATACCCTACTTAGAACAAGGGCGGCATGTAAAGTGCAAAGTGACCCGGGGTTATCGTTCCCACCCCAGGAAGCAGCATATTCCAAAATGCAATGTTCATTAAAGTGCAAGGTGCAAATGTTCTGCCTCGCCTAAGAGAGTGATGGCATATGTGCCAAAGGGCAAATTAATTTAGATTTTACTGCCAGGGAGATTAGCCTACCCTGTCCGAGCAAGCAGCGTAAGTAACAAGGTGCTAATTAATTTAAAGTACATCGTGCTGTCTCAGACCTTCTTTCCTCCCATTCAACTTGAAATTTTATGACTTAAAGATGATGTGTAAAAGTTCTGGTTCTATCTAGACATTTTAAATTTTCCAATTAGACTTATTCTCTAAACAATCCCACATTTCGGTGAGTACACAATCCTAGTAAATCCACAAACTGGGATCTTATAATTCAACAAATAAGTCACATAGTCCAAAAGTTCTTGATGTTATAAATGTATAAACAGTTCTGCGTCTTTGTTGTGACCCCATGGTGTCTCAGTACCCATCAATAAAATCAATCGAGATTCTTGTTTGCGTAGCTCATGCTCCTGATTTCCCCCTCTTGGGTGGGTCTTGATGTGTTTGATGCCCCAATAGGAGAATGTTGATAAGGATCGATTGTGCATCTGTTCAGAGTGGCAAGCTACTGGGTAGGTCTTATCCCCATTCCTGATTGCTCTTATATGTTGTAAGATTCTTAATTTCAGCTTATTTTTATTGCTACCAATGTATATTTTATTGCAGCCACATCTTAGTATGTATATATATATATACCAATAACATAATATATATGAAAAGCAAACTTTCTAATTAAGTAAAAAATGAAACAACTTTAAATTCGTTAAATTTAGTAAAAAAGTTGTTTTGCACAATAAAAGTATTACATTTTATAATTTTAAATAAACAGAAACATAATAATATAAATTATAAGAATATAAAATAAATTATAAAATATAACATTTAATACATATACTATTCCCATTACAATGTATACAAAACAACGCAAACTATTAAAGTAAATATAAAAAAATGTACTACTCCCACTTAACGTAATGCAAAAATAGTAAAACTGGATAAACTTTACAAATCTCCCTCGAATAAATGTAATAGTAGTAAAAGTGTTGGATTGCGGATAGGTAAGAATACCCATTCCAGCCAGTATAATAGTAGGGGAACTGTTGGAGTGTGGAGGAGTTCAATTTACTATTCCCAATCCAATCACTTCAACAGTAGAGAAAGTGCTGGTTGCATAGGGGTAAAATGTACTATTCCCCCCCATTGAGTGCAACAGTAGGGAAAGCATTGGATTGAGAAGGGATAAAATGTACTATTCCCACTCCAGTCAGTACAGAAGTAGGGAAAGTGTTGGATTCTGGAGGAGTAAAATTGACCATTTCCACTCTAATCAGTGCAACAGTAAAGAGAGTGTTAGATGGTGGAGGGGTAAAATTTACTAAGCCCACTCCAGTCAGTACAACAGTAGAGAAAGTGTTGGTTTGAGGAGGTGTAAAATTTACTATTCCCACTCCAATCAGTACAAAAGTAGGGAAAGTGTTGGATTGTGGAGGGTAAAATTGAGTATTCCCACTCCAGTCAGTAAAAAAGTAAGGAAAGTGTTGGATAGCGGAGGGGTGAACTTTAATATTCCCACTCCAGTCAATACAACAGTAGGGAAAGTGTTGGTTTGCGGAGGTGTAAAATGTACTATTCCCACTCCAATCAGTACAACAGTAGGGAAAGTGTTGGATAGCGGAGGGGTAAAATTTACTAAGCCCACTCCAGTCAGTACAACAGTAGAGAAAGTGTTGGTTTGAGGAGGTGTAAAATTTACTATTCCCATTCCAATCAGTACAAAAGTAGGGAAAGTGTTGGATTGTGGAGGGGTAAAATGTAGTATTCTCACTCCTGTCAGTAAAAAAGTAAGGAAAGTGTTGGATAGCGGACGGGTAAACTTTAATATTCCCACTCCAGTCAATACAACAATAGGGAAAGTGTTGGTTTGCGGAGGTGTAAAATGTACTATTCCCACTCCAATCAGTACAACAGTAGGGAAAGTTACGGATAGCGGACGGGTAAAATGTACTAATCCCACTCCAGTTAGCACAACAATAGGAAAAGTGTTGGATAGCGGAGGGGTAAAATTTACTAAGCCCACTCCAGTCAGTACAACAGTAGGAAAAGTGATGGATTGCAGAGGGGTAAAATGTACTATTCTCAATCCAATGAATGCAACAGTAGGGAAAGTGTTAGATTCCGGAGGGGTAAAATTTACTATTCCCACTGCAATCTGTGCAACAGTAGGGAAAGTGTTTGTTAACTCCTTTACTGCGGCGCAAATTTTGCCGCGGTGCAGGAGTTCTATTAAGTGGGCGGGGCAACGTCGGCCAACGGACTTGCGCAGCACTACCGAGGTAGTGCTCGCGACGGCCGATGGCCAACGCGCGCACGCAAGCGGTTAACAGAGGGGTAACATTTACTATTCACACTCCAATCATTACAACAGTAGGGAAAGTGTTGAATAGCAGCGCAGTAAAATCTACTATTCCCACTCCAATAAGTGCAACAGTTGGGAAAGTGTTGGATATCGGAGAGGTACAATTTACTATTCCCTCTCCAGTCAGTACAACAGTAGGGAAAGTGTTGGATTGCCGAGCAGTAACATTTTAAATTTGAACTCCAGTCAGTAGAAAAGTAGGAAAAGTGTTGAATAGCGGAGGGGTTAAATTTACTATTCCCACTCCAATAAATGCAACAGTAGGTAAACTATTGGATAGCAAAGGGGTAAAATGTCATATTCCCACTCCAGTCAGTTCAACATTAAAAACAAACAAAATATCTTGAACAAAATACAATTATTTCAATACATATTACAATCTCAAATAACTACAAATATTTTTATAAATAAAATACAAAAATTTATTTCAGACAAATTAATAATTTTATTTAAGATAAATTAAATTTTTGTTATTTCCCACCCTATAGCACCATGAAATTCACAACCTGCAACCTTCCCACCCTTTAACCCTGCAAACCCGACAACCTATTCCTAAAAAATAATTACACAATAAACACAAATTATCAATTAATTAATTAATATTACTTTAACAACTCATGTAAAAAAAATCTCCCAATTAACATAATTCATGATCAATAAATGAATTAATATAAATTAATTCCTAGCTATTAATTAATTAAAATGTAATTACTTCCCACCCTTCACCCCTATAAACTCCACAACTCGCAGATAAATAAAAAAAATGTTTTAAGTACTATTAACAGAATTAAATAACCATCAAATAAATAGGGCATAATTACGATGTTGGTGGGATCCACCAACATCTGCCCCTGCTGTCCGCCTGCTGCATTTTGATGCGGCGGGTGGAGGCATCGGGTGGAGGGACTGTCCGAGGTGCTTCCAACGGGCTCAAGGAGCCTATCGGTGCATCAGAAGGCACCATAATCCCCTAATGATGGCCCAGGCTTGACTCTGCTGCTGGGATGATGATGGCACTGTCCGCCTGTCCTTCATGGCGGTCTGCCTGCCATGAAAGGGCAGGAGGAATAAGTGACTTTGAGGCCCATAGCAGGGCCCCCATTCCCCTGGTCCTCCTCTATGGGGTCTGGGGGGCACCTATAGTGCCCCCCTAAACATCCCTGCACTGTGTGGCAGGCATCACATGGTTTTTAAATGAAAGCTTGTGCTGCAGGCCTTTTACACCCACCCACAAGCTTCCATTGTAAAACGCATGTTTTTTGTTTTTTTGGGAAGTTTTATATAGCACTAGCTAGACCCGCAGGTATCAGAGTGCTTTACATGAGCATCAGTTGCGTTACAGACGGCCATATCCATATTTGTTTTGCTAGGCAAGGGGAGATATGAAGCCCTATTATGATGAAGGATTTCCGACTGACATCATAGGTTTCACTTTTGACTGCTGCATTACAGTGCCGGCAGTCGAAAGTGAAATCGGACGGTCATTGCAGCTGGATTCTGATGGGCTCAAAGAGCTCGTCAGTCAATTGGAGGCCTCACCGTAATCCCTAAGGATGGTGTTTATGCCATCGGGATTATGATGTCAGTTTCTGAAAAGCTTTCCATGTCGGGCTTTCGGACATGGAAAGACTGTTGGGAGCACCTTTGTAACCTGTAACCTTGAGGTGCCTGCAACACTTTGCAGGAATTAACAGAATCTCCCATTTCTTTATGGGAGCTTCTGCTAAGGCTGGTTTATGGCTGCAGCACAAGCTCCCATAGAGAAATGGGAGTATGCGACCGCACCATGTCCGGCGGTCAGTCAGTGCGAGATCGCAACAGTGTCGGTCGGAGGAAACTCCTACCGACATCGTAATCGGGCCCTAAGTGATTTGTCCAGAATCACAGGATGTTGAGCATCCCTGCCGAGACTTGAACCCAGTTTCCCAGCTCCGAGGTTGACCGCTCTAGCCATTAGGCCACATCCTCTCCCTATTAACGGTGGCATCATAATCCTGCGGTCGGAACCGTCAACATAAGATCGGGCAGTTCCAGACAAATATGGTCTGACATCGTAATGAGCCACTAAACATTCAATAAAAAAATAATCATTAATTTATTATAAATAAATTACTTCCGTCCTATACCCCTATAAACCCACAACCCGCTACGGAACTAAAAAACACAAAATTTTATTAAATTAAATTTAATAGTTACAAAAAATTTAACACATATATTAGAAAACATAAACAATGATTATACAAAAAAATGCATCATATACATTTAAAATATATACTAAAATACATAACAATAAATAAAAAAACATTATTTTAGACAACTGTATTTTTGCAAATGATATTAATGACTTTGATATTTTAAAAATAGACATTACTTACCTTAAAACCGATATTCTTGCTGATGCTATTTCCATATGACCATATTTTAGACTCGATATTTTTGTATGGGGATTTTTTTTTTGTTTCGTCCAAAACAGAGGTTGCTTGGTGCCACTCTGCTAGTAGTGTGTGGCATCAGCCGGTCATCCTTCAAGAGCTGCTTGGCCTGCATAATGCAGATGGTCTTGGTCATGGTTTGCATGAACCACTCGACTTCACCATTTGCTTGGGGCCAACAGGTGGTAATCCGTGTTGTTTGGTCCATCTAGATGCGAGGTAGGTCACCAGATCATAGCCATTGAAGGGTGGGCCATTATCCGTGTGCAGTTCCCAGATGAGGCAGTGGGTAGCCATCACTTTGTCTAGCTTCAGGATAGTTTCTTCAGCGGAGGTGGTTCTGACAATCTCTACCTCTGGGTAACGGAGATACTCCATGACAACGAGGAGATGTTTGCCATCTGGCAGACTGCCAAAATCCACACTAGGATGTTGCCAGGGGCCAACAGGTGATGGTTCAGTGATGATGAATGGAGGGGGGTCTCCTCTACCAGTAGCTTTGCAGCGACTGCACTGTTGGACCAAGCGTCCAAGCTGGGGAACCACACCTTGCTTCTCAGCCTGTTTTTGGTTTTGACGACCCCTCGGTGTGACCCATGCACAAGGTCTACTATCCGTTGAGTTTGTCTGGCTGGCACCACAAGTCAGGGTCCTTGAAGCAGGCATATGTCTGCTGAGACGGTGAGCTCCTCCTTTCACATGATATAGTGTTTTGAGCATGCTCTGGGCTCCCAATGTTTTCTGGAAGAGGGTTGCGATGATCGTGTCCCACCATCCCGATCAGGTGGGTGCCAATGCTTGCTGGACACAGCTGTCTGTCCAAATGGCTTCAATGATGTCGGCCAGTGAAAAGGGAAGGGGCGCATCACATACTGCTCAGTGTCTTTGGCCTCCTGTTCTTCTAGGGAAATGGCTGGCCGGGATGTGAAAATGTCTGCAGTCCCAATGAATTGCGATCACCTCCTTCTCAATGTGAGTGTACCATTATTCAGTGGGGATCAGATACGGCGGGCATAGACAAAGGGGGCCCACTCTCCACACTGCTGCTTCTGGGGCAGGATAGCTCCCAGACCTGTATGACTTGCATCCAGGGATAGCTTAGTGTCCTTGCTGGGGTCGAAGTAAGCAAGGATAGTGTCCGTGGACAGAGTTTGCTTCATGTCTTGGAATAACTTTTCCTGCTCTGGACCCCACTGCCAGGGAATTGACGCCTCAGTGAGTTCCTGTATTGGCCCTGTGAGTTCTTGCTTGAAATGGCAACAGTATGTTACCATTCCTAAGAAGCTCCTCACGCCTGTGACTGTGGAGATGGCAGGAGCGTTCTGGATGTCATGGACCTTGTCAGGGATGGGGGTGATCCCCTTTGAAGAAAAACAATACCAGAAGAAGCATATTTCTTATTTTAGGGACTCACACTTTTGCTTTTATAGGGTGAGGTCACAGCTTTGCAGTCGATGGAACACTGACCTTACCTTATGGAGATGCTCTTCCAGGGAGGGGTCATGGACCAGGAAGTCATCATTGAAGATCAGCGTAAGATATTGGCGTAACCCCGGGTGAGTGGAGAATGTGGTCATGTGTTGGGATTCTGATGTGAGGAGGATCTGGTGGTATCCTGAACTTAGGTCCATTTTTAAGAACCGCCGGGAGCCTATCAGCTCCCCTACTATGTCATCCATCATAGGTGTTATGTGGCACAGTGTTTGGAAACCTCATGTCAACGCATATGTGCACCTCCCCAGGCAGCATGGGCTTGTGGGCGACGACAATTGGTGACGCACTCCAGTCAGCTCAACATTAAAAACAAACAAAATATCTTACTATTCTCAATTGAATGAATGCAACAGTAGGGAGAGTATTAGATTCCGCAGGGGTAATATTTACTATTCCCACTGCAATCAGTGCAACAGTAGGGAAAGTGTTTGTTAGCGGAGGGGTAACATTACTATTCACACTCCAATCATTACAACAGTAGGGAAAGTGTTGAATAGCAGAGGAGTAAGATTTTCTATACCCACTCCAATAAGGGCAACATTTGGGAAAGTGTTGGATATCGGAGGGGTACAATTTACTATTCCCTCTCCAGTCAGTAGAACAGTAGGGAAAGTGTTGGATTGCGGAGGGGTAACATTTTAAATTCCCACTCCAGTCAGTAGAAAAGTAGGAAAAGTGTTGAATAGCGGAGGAGTTAAATTTACTATTCCCACTTCAATAAATGCAACAGTAGGTAAAGTATTGGATAGCAGAGGGGTAAAATGTCCTATTCCCACTCCAGTCAGTTCAACATTAAAAACAAACAAAATATCTTGAACAAAATAAAATTATTTCAAAACATATTGCAATCTCGAATAACTACATAGAATAATAAAAATACAAAAATAAATTTCTGACAAATTATTAATTTTATTTAAGATAAATTTAATTTTGTTATTTCGCACCCTATAGCACCATGAAATTTACAACCTGCACCTAGTTTTAGTTTAGTTTTAATCATTTATAGAGCGCTTGGTTACACCACACGGTGTGTCCCCGCGCTGAGACATCAGAGAATAAGGGAAGTTAAATTATTTAACAGATATTACAGGACACGTGGACTCCAAATCTGGATGTTTTTCTATTTGGCAAACAACCATGTCTTTAGTTGTTTGTGGAATTTGCTTTCACATGGCTCTATTCTTAAGGCCATTGGAAGAGAGTTCATGTTTTTGCCGCAAGGTATCTAAAGGAGCGTGCTCCCATTCTTGCTCTGTATATCCTAGGTACCGTCACTAGTGCTTTCCCTGTGGATCTTAGGCTCCGTCCAGGGATGTATTTGGTTAGTAGTGGATGTAGATATTTGGGACCGTTCATATTGAAAATGCGGTGACAGTAACAGAGTGCTTTAAACGTGACTCTTTTGTCCACTGGGAGCCAGTGTAGTTTTGACAGGGCCTTACTCGTGTTGGCTCTTCTTGGCAAACTGAGCACCAGTCGTGCCGCTGCGTTTTGCACCCTCTGTAGGTTAGACAATCCTTTTTTGGTGGTGCCTAGATATAGGATATTGCCATAGTCCACTTGGGAGGTTATTACCGCATGGACTATTATTTTCCTGGTTTTTGCCGGTAGTAAATCTAGGATCTTTCTCATGACTTTCATGGCTCCATAGCATTTACCCGCTACCTTCCGAATCTGGCTTTCGAAAGTTAGTTCGGAATCAAACCATATTCCTAGGTTTTTTACCTCAGCTTTTGGGGTTGGTAATTGGCCTAGTGCCTCAGGCCACCATGCGGATGACCATTTAGTTGGTGCCTTTCCTACAATCATTACCTCTGTTTTATTCCCATTTAGCCTGAGGCAGTGGTTCGTCATCCAGTCGGCCACCTCTTCTAGGCATTTGGAGAAACGGATTGCTGCCTGATCCTCCTTTTGTGACAGCAGCACAATTAGCTGCGTGTCATCCGCATAGGAGACGATTGATACTTTATGTTGTTCTACTCGTTCCGCCAGTGGTCCCACATAGAGATTAAACAGAGTGGGACTCAAAATGGATCCCTGTGGGACCCCCTGGGTCAGAGGGATACTCTCCGATAGATATGTTTGTTGTGCTACTTTAAAGCTCCGCCCGGAAAGAAAAGATGCCATCCACCTCAGAGTGTTATGCCTGATACCACATGCATCAAGTCTTTGCAGGAGTAGCTTATGTGATACGGTATCGAACGCCGCACTGAGATCCAACAGGATCAGTGCAGCAGTATGACCTTCATCTGCAAATTGTCTCAATGCTTCAGTGGCTAAGAGAAGAGCTGATTCCGTCGAATGTGCTCTTCTGAAACCTGACTGAGATGGGTGTAATAGGTCATTCATATTGATATGGTCTACTAATTGTTTATTGGTTACTTTCTCCGCGATTTTTGCTACAAATGGTAGCAGTGAGATTGGGCGTAGATTTTCTAGTACTGTGTTCTCGATTGAAGGTTTCTTTTTCAGGGGTCTAACAATCGCCTGCTTCCATTTGGTGGGGATCACACCCTTCTGAAAGGAGTTTGAAATAATCTTTGAAATATGTGGCATGATACAGTCGGCTCCCTCCATTATTATCTCTGGTCGTGCAGGGTCTACGGGGGAACCAGATTTTATTCCTTTCGCTGTGGCGTTTAGCTCTACTAGATCCTGAATTTTAAATTCATCTAGAGTTACGCCTGTGAAATTATCTTGACTAACACATGTTATACTGGGCCCCTGCCTGGCCTCTATTGGAAAGGTGTCGTAGATTTTCTTCACCTTATCTGCGAAAAATTCCACCACTTTGTTGCAACTCTCTGTAGAGGCTGCTGGGTCATTTTGATCTTTAGGGGATTTCAGATTTTTCAGTATAGTGAACATTTCCTTAGGGGCGTTCCTGGCGCCTTCAATTTTTTCCATATAGAATATACCTTGGGCTTTCTTTATTAGTGAATGGTACATTTTAAGTTCCTTTTTGTAGTTATCTTTGGCCCTGCTACAATATTCCTTCCTCCATATTCGCTCAAGCTTTTTGCACTTTTTTTTTGCTACTCTTAGTTCATCATTGAACCAAGGTGCTGTTTGACTTAGTCTCTTAGGAGTCCTTGTACTCCAAGGCGCTATCTCATCTAGAGTCTTAGGGGCCCATTACGATACCCGGCGTAAAAAAATCCGCCAGACATGGAAGCGGCAAAAATCCGCCCGCACACACCGTCTGAACACCGACCACGCCATTACGATTACACAAACCGAAAACCGCCATCGGCGGAAAAATCACACAAAATACCGCCCGCCATCGTCCGAGTCGGAGTCAAACCGCCCGCCACGGACGGAAACACGCCCGACAACACAAAACCGCCCGCCCTCACGGCCGACACACCGCACGTGAGATTACGATCGCACCGCCATGAGCGCGGGAAAACTACAAATATACCGCCCGCCAGCGCAAACAACGCCGATGAGAATCGACACGGCAGAAGCCATGGCGCCCACGTCCCTGCACAGAAACCATCCGCTCACAAAACCAATCGCACACAACATGGCCAACAAGTCCACACAGCAAGGCACGCACAAATACACAAGCACAGTACACATTCCGAAAACACCCCCCCTGGACAAACAAAAACTACAAAGGCCAGAACCCCAGACACAACACACCTGAAAACAACAGACCATGAGGACACACCCACATAGGTAAGTACAAAAGCAGCACTCCCACAGACCACAACCCCTTGCAACATTGCAAACCAGAGAGGAGAGGAGAGGACACAGTGACACAGCAAGGACAGCAGCACAACACAGAAACGCACACATCACCACCACCACCACCACCACCACCACAAACCCCTGCACATTACACAACACACACCGCACCAGCACCACAAACACCATGGCACCACAAAGAATGCCCAAGTTCACGCCCATTGAGCTGACGGTCATGGTCGACGAGATCATCAAGGTGCACCCACAAATCTATGGGAACATGGTCCAGCACACACCACTAGCCACCAGAAACAGAATGTGGAACCGGATCGTAGACCAGGTCAATGCAGTCGGGACCCTGCCCAGGAACAGAGTCGAAATAAACAAACGGTGGAATGACGTCAAGAGCCTGGTCAAGAAGAAGGAGGGCAAAAACAGAGAGCTGGCAGCCGTCACTGGCGGAGGGAATCCCGCGCTCTTCAAGACCTTCAAAGCGTGGGAGGAGAAGGTGCGAGTCATCATACATCCGGAGATCCTCGCCGGATTAGCAGGGGGAGTGGAGGCTGGTAAGTACAAACTAATGTATACCAGCACACCACTATGTACTCACATGCATTACCACCATGCCACAGCTCCCAGGGACAAACACCCCCATGTCCAGCACACAATACACAACACATCACACACACATGCAACAGACACCACCACACACAGCCCAAACAGAACAACTGTAAGATGCGTGGGGACATGTGTACACTCAGCCAGCCACGTAACCACCAACAGGTCCCCAAATATGCCAGAAGCGCCACAACGAGCACCCACCACACCCATGTGTCCGCCACAGCTGCACTAACCGACAAGTAACAGATAAGTGGCAGGAACACAAAGTGCAGTGGGTGGGAGGGTGGACAGCCCAAGTACAACACACACCAGGCCCCTAGTCCCACAGCACAGCAAGGAGGAGCATCCCCCACACCCCACAGCCACGTGTCAGCCACCGCAGTGCACAACGACAGCCGAAAGGTAGACATCACGGTCCACAGCAATCGGTGTCAGTGGGTGTCCAGCCACCACCACAACCCACAACACCCCCCACCCCCACAGACCTGCAACATGGAGCACCCCCGCTTAGAACCATGTGGCATCCAGTACAGTGCACGCCCGAACAACCTGCAGGTGGGAAACTGGACAGGGCTGGATTACTGGAGGCATGAGGACCGTAACACGACCAACACATGGGACATGTCACGTAGCAGACGAACACGCAGCACCGCCCACCGTCACGAACAAGTGAACAATGTGCACACGGACATGAACAACAGACTCACACCCTACATGACCCATAACAGACATAGCAACACCCAAGGAGCCACGTCTGCATGCACAAGCCACACTGAATATAGTACCACACGGCAGCCACTGCGCAACTCATCACACACAACCGAAACACCATTGAAGTCCTGTCCATGTAGCCCCTACTGCCTGTCAACCACACACCCCACAACTACGCCTATGTAAGACAAACAACACTAGACGCAACAGAGCGGAACAACATAAATGCACACGAACACCACTGAACCCATCAAACACACAGACACACCATGCACATACAACATACCATCCATCCCATCCGTCAGCCCCAGTCTCATGAAAGGCATGTCATCCGCACAGCTGCCACACATACAGCAGTCACGCTAAGATACATGCCCATGACCAACCATGTGCCAGAAGTCAATGAAGCGCACGACACACTGTGAGCAACAACACACAACATGGGCCACACCCCCCGAGCACTGCAGTGATGCACATGGCACAGGGCAGCACGCACACCAAGGAGATGGGACAACTGCAATACGTTGGCTGGCACACAACCATCACTCACTCATAACGATGCGTCCAATGCCATGTCCAGTAATCACAACAGACAGCAAATATGCAGGCCATGTCAAGCATGCACACACCTCAAACCATGCACTGTCATGCTGCCACAACACATGTCACGTTCGGCACCCATGGCTAACAGCATGTACCCCAAAAGCATATTCCCTCCCAAATGCGAATCTGGGGCATGGCCCCCATGTTGCCATATGCGTTCCTAAGCATTCCATTTGAACCCCAAAAGCATATTCCCTCCCAAATGCGAATCTGGGGCATGGCCCCCATGTTGCCATATGCGTTCCTAAGCGTCCCATCTGAACACCAAAAGCAAAGTACAAACCAGACCCAGGATGGGCCAGGAGCCCGCATACACCAGAGTCACAATAAGTAGGGGCACAGCAACACACCCATCGGCATGGCCAATCCGTCCCATGCCACATGTGCACAGCACACAGTCCCATTGCCAAGCACACACAACTACAAATGCTACAGCCACACACACGCCTCCGGGAAACCCATGTACGAGATTGCACGAACTGTTAATGTCAGACGACAAATACATACTTCGCCAGGTGCAACACAATAACAAATCTCATTCTCTCCACAGGTGACGAACTGCTGGATGCTGGGGATGGAGACAGCAGCCAGCACAGCCAGCCTACAAGCCCCCAACGAGGACACACGGATGTGGAGGATCTGTCCTCCTCTTCGGACACGGACCACCAAGCAGGCCCATCTGGTGTGGCAGGGCCCAGCCGCTCCCCAGGACCCCTCCTACCCACCAACCCATCATCCAGGGCTGCTGAACATTCCCAGCCCCCTGCTGCCACTGTCGTTGCGGCCACACCCACGGTCATTGCGGCCACACCCACGGTCATTGCGGCCACTACCACTGCCGCAACCGCCACCATCGCCGCACCGACCACCACCGCCGCCACCACCACCACGTCTTCGCTGGCACCAGCCCCAGCGCAGGTGGTGGCCCGGCCGACTGGATCCACCCTGGGAGCCACAGCGAGGACCGTGGTGAGCAATGTGGCTAGTGGGCAGGCCGGTGGCAGCAGGACTGGTAGGAGGAGCAGGGTCAGGAAACGCCAGCCTCCCTGGGAGCCATGCCCTGCCTCAAATGGCCAGAGTCCTTGGGGCCTATGAAGAGGCCCAAGGACAATGGGCCAGGTCAGCTACAGACACGCGTGAGGTGCTGGGGGTGCTGAGGTCCATGGACGCCCGTATGGGCCAACTCGTGGACCTCATGGGCCAGCTGGTGGTGGCGGTGAGGTCACAGCCAGGGACAGCAGCTCCCCTCCGCCACCACCTGCCGGGGCGCAGGGTCGAGCAGCAGTGTCCAGTTCCCCTACGTCCACAGCCAGTGAGCACACCTCAACCACCAGCATGTCGCAAGCAGGCACCCCCCCTCGCAAACGTGGAAGGGGCCGTCCGAAGTGGAAACAGGTCTCCCGGGAGGACTTTGCACGCTCCAGACGCAAGTGAGGCAGCCAGCCAGCCTTCCTTGACCACCAACTGCATTGACTTGGACTACGATCCCACTCCACACAGCCATCTGGATGGCATGTGTGTGTTGGACTATGGACATAGAACCAGTGGGTACACCCTGAGCATCACGCAGCCATGACCGACAGCTCATTGTCACTGCACGCACCACTTTTGTCATCACCTTA